>PVJN01008942.1:12954-62908 GCA_004026805.1 Lasiurus borealis
TGCTTACGCAGGTACGGGATGTGGAGTCAGGAAGCAGTCTAATAGCAGGAAGGAGTGGTTTTGCCTTATTAGGTTATCTCCCGGCACATTCTTGCTGGATTACCTAATGGTGGGTTGGGTAACTGGCAAGTCTCTTTGTCTTGTTAGGGGCGTAGTCACCTAAGATGGAGGAAGCTGGAAAGAATTCCCCTTTCATTTTGTTGTCCCAGAACTCCTTTAGACTCTCTTGTTTTTTTTTTGTTTTTTTTTTTTTCTGACTGCTCCTCTAATTGGGTGTTTTTCTACCTTGTCTTCTTACTCATTGATTCCATCTTCAGTTTCTTTTAATCTACTTTATAAATCTTATTTTGGGTTCTCTATAGCTGCTACATAATTATTAATTTCCTCTTTATTCTTATTCATGTTGGTGAAATTCTAATTCAACTTCTTATAATTCTCATTGAATTGTGTGTATTTGAGCATCCTTATAACCATTACTCTGAAAGCTTTTTCTGACAAATTGCTTGCTTCCATTTCATTTAGTTCACTTTCTGGTGATTTTGCTTCTTCTTTCATTTGGGGTTTGTTCTTTGTCTCCCAATTTTGCTGTTTCTTTGTTATTGTTTCTATGTATTAGATCTGTGGAGGGGTAAGGACCAGACTGCATTCCCCCCATAAGGAGTCAAATTAAGGTCAGGGTGACCTCAGGCCTGGAGGCAGTAAAACCAGGAACTGGTGATTTTCGTACACAAACACCAGGTACCTGAGGCACACCCAGCTCTGAGAAACCACAGCGTCGTACAAACCACCCCTAGGAAGGACATCTGCATTCCAAGCTGCTTGCTTAATCAGAGTTTAGATAAAGAGTAATGCTTAGCCAATTAAAGTTAGCCAAGTCCTCCTGTGCTGAGGATAAAAGGCACTTACTGCAGAAGTTTGGGGCTCTCGTGCTTCCCTGCTGTGTCAGTGGAACTGGGAGCCCGGACTTGAGTTCATAATAAAGGCTTCCTAAATTTTCCAATTGGATGTCTGGTGGTCGTCTTTCTCGGGTGGGTTTGAGTCCCACCTGGGTCACCCCACAACAGATCCAACTGAAATGGAATTTTGAGGTTGATCTTATGTTGTAGATGTTTTGTGGGTGCCAGTGGTGTAGTCACTTAGGTTTCCTGGGCTAGGCACTCTTGAGATATTTTAGATATTTGTGTTCTCCTTAATGTAATTGGGTCTTGAATATTATTGTCCCATTCATGGATGAAGTCTCCTCTCAGGGTGTTTGATTATGTGACTCATTCTCTACTATGTCATCCTAACCATTGTGTAGGCACTGACTGAATAACATAAAATAAAACATGCTAAAACATGATACAAAAGGAAAAAAAAATAAAGATACACAAGATAATGAGAACCCCAATAAAGGTGACTACCAGAGAAAATAGAATTAGGAAAAAGAATAAGAATGTTATCAAGAAAAAAAAAAGGGGAAAGAAAGAAAAGTATCAAAAGACTGTGCGTAAAAGACAAAATACATTAAAAAAAAAATAAGGAATCAAACTAAAAATACCCAGAGAAAAAGGGAGGGGAGCAGAATCTGTAGATGCAAAGTTTAAATAGAGAAAATAAGGTTGAGGAATTGGATAGATATGGGAAGGACTATGGTGTAGAATAGAGAAGGGAGAAAAGAAATGAGAAGACAAGAAGAAAAGATTTAAAAAATAAAAAAAAGATTAAAAATTTTTTTTTGAAAAGGAGAGCAGAGGAGAGAGAATAAAGGCCTAAATTTAGGAAGTGAAACAAATTAAAAAATTAGGAGAAAAAAAGAGCGAGAGGAGAGAGAAAAAATGAGTAGTGAAGAGAAAGGAAAGAGAAGAATAAATGGGGTAGGATCAGGGAAAGGGATATTAGGTATATGAATAAACAAATAGAGACTAGGGTCATAACACATCAGTAAATCCAATAAAGAATATCCATTTTTAAAAGGGGAAAACAGAAAAAAAAAATTTAAAAACTAAAATGAGAAAAGAAGAAAAATGGGATTAAAGAAAGGCAAATGAGGAAAAAAGGTGCAAATAAAGTAAAAAATAAAAGTACAATAAAATAAGATAAAATGAAAACTAAAAACTAAAAAGTGAAGTTAATTGATGTCTGCTTGAACCAAGTTTTTATGTTCCATGAGAGCTGGTTTAGGACACAATTCTTCTGTTATACTTGCTAATTCTGGGCTTCCTGATAGGTCTTAGATGCTTATTGGTAGGGCCAATCTGCCCTTTGTCTTTCTGAAAGCAGTCAATCTTAATCACTTGGAGGAGTCTGTTTCTGACAGGGATTTAAGTGGGGTTGGTCCTGTTTCACTTTGAGGAAGGAAGATGGGTGTTTTTTTTTTTTTTCCCCTGGCCCAGAGCTACTCTTCCACGAATGGCCCAAAATATTACTCTGACCTTGTTTGGACAGAGGTCCTTGTATGAAGACCAATGGCGTTGTCTGGCAAACTGGAATTGTTATCAGTCTAGTCCCAGAATAGCATGGGCGGACCGTGCCCTTTTCAAATCCAGATACTGGTGTCTTTTTGGGCCTATTCAGGTCCATGAACTTGGCCTCTACCTTTGTTTCCTTGTAGAGCTCAAACTGCAGGCATAGTATGATAGGATGTATTATCTGGTTTAAGGCTACTTTGAGGGGCTAGCTCTTCTGGTAAGAAATGGACATTTTTTTAAATTAAATCTTTATTATTCAGATTATTACATTTGCTTCTCTTTTTTCCCCTCCATAGCACCCCTCCACCCAGCTCCCACCCCTCCCTCTGCCCTTAGCTCCCTCCCATTGATCTCATCCATAGGTGTATGATTTTTGTCCAGTCTCTCCCTGTACACCCCTTACCCCTTTCCTCCTGAGAATTATCAGTCCACTCCCTTTCTGTGCTCCTGATTCTAGTATATTCACCAGTTTATTCTGTTGATCAAATTTTTAATTCACTTAATTTTTAGATTCACTTGTTGATAGATATGTATTTGTTATTCATAATTTTTTGTCTTATACCTTTTTCTTCTTCCTCTTCTAAAAGAGTACGCTTCAGCATTTCATATAACATTGGTTTGGAGTAGATGAACTCCTTTAGCTTTTTCTTATCTGTGAAGCTCTTTATCTGCCCTTTAATTCTGAATGTTAGCTTTGCTGGATAGGTTATTCTTGGTTGTAAGTTCTCGCTATTCATCACGTTGAATATTTCTTGCCACTCTCGTCTGGCCTGCATCGTTTCTGTTGAGAAATCAGCTGACAGTCGTATGGGTGCTCCCTTGTAGGTAATGAACTGTTTTTCTCTTGCTGCTTTTAATATTCTCTCTTTGTCTTTCGCTCTTGGCATTTTAATTATGATGTGTCTTGGTGTGGTCCTTTTTGGATTCCTTTTGTTTGGGGTTCTGTGTGCTTCCTGGACTTGTAAGTGTATTTCTTTCACCAGGTGGGGGAAATTTTCAGTCATTATTTCTTCAAATAGGTTTTCAGTATCTTGCTCTCTCTCTTCTTCTGGCACCCCCACAATTCTGATGATGGTACGCTTGAAGCTGTCCCAGAGGCTCCTTATATTATGTTCACATTTTTGGATTCTTTTCTCTTCTTGCTTTTCCAGTTGAGTGTTTTCTGCTTCTTTATATTCCAAATTTTTGACTTGACTCTTGCCTTTCTCTAGTCAGCTGTTAGGACTCTGTACAATATTTTTTTTACTTCAGTCAATATATGTTTAATTTCTAGTTCCATCTCTAGTTGGTTCTTTTTCATCTCCTCTTGGGTCTCGCCAATTTTATCCAACTTTTCTATGATATTTTTGAAAAACCTTATAAACGTGGTTTTGAACTCGATATCCTGTCATTTTTTTTCCTCCATTCCTTTTGTTTGTGATCCCTTCCCTTGTCTCAGCATTTTCACTATGCTGGGAGAACTTCTGTGTTGGATTCAGCCTTATGATAGCAGGCTTGCAAAAATGCAGAAGCCTCTGTTGACCTTGGGATGGCTGGAGTCTCAGGGCTTAAGGGACCGCCTTGCCTTCCAGTCGGCCCCGCCCTCCACGGCCCCAAGTCTCACATGACTGGGCATTGGCTGGAGCGGTCCTTGTGCGCACGCACCCACAGTGCCTCCAGACCGCTGACTTTCCAGCTCCCCTGCACCTCAGGACCACACGAGTCTAGATCTCGAGGGTTTCGCCCGAAACAGGGGCCTAGTGGACTCAGAAATGGTGCAGTTGGGAGGGTCTGTCTCCCGCCCAGTCTCAAAAGCCAGTGGCCCAATCAGCAATCTGTCCTCCGAGCAGTGCCATACGCGCTGCCACCAGCCCTCTGATCTTTTGCGACTCCCCTAAATTTGCGTGCACCTCTTCCTTTTCACAGTACAAACTCCCCCCGTATGAGTTTCGGCTGGATCTGGGGTTTAGTGTCGTAGGATAAGGGGTTCAATGCCGTTGGGAGTCTCCATTTCCCTCCCACCAGAGAAAGCCAGCCAGGTACTCGAGCACCTGCTCTCCCAGCGCGCACCTCCATACCTCAGCTTTTTGCGGCTCCTCTGGGTCTCTGCAAGCCCCTCTCTTTCCCTCTAGCTGTAGAACTTCCACTCAGCCAGCCTTCCTGTGGTTCTGGATGATGTCCATTCTGTCTTTTAGTTGTAGTTTTGAAATTGTTGTGTGAGGCAGCAGTGTAGGTGTTTACCTATGCCGCCATCTTGGATTCCTCCGAGCCTTCAGTTCAGAAATGGACATTTAGATGTGGAAATTTAATTATGTCACAATGCAGGATTCTTGGTCATGTCTCCCTGCCCTGATTACCTCCTGAGCCTCTTCTCAGGTCCCTCAAGTCTGTGCCTCTCTCCCTACACCAAAATCTCAGGTGAATGTTTCCAATTGAAAATTCCTGTGTTCTGGGCTTAGCAAATAAAAGCAAGGACAAAAGAAAAGCAAAACATCTATGAAACTGCTAGTTTCTCTCCCACCAGCACCATGCTGCTCCGGCCGTCTTTCACAGTGCAGCCTTTTTGTGGCTGTGGTCTTATGTCCAGATTTCCTTGCTGGCAGCATCTGTGTGGCTTTTCCTTTCTACAGTTGGATGTCATACCTATCACCACAGGATGTGGCTTTGGTACAACGCAACTTTCTCCTCATCCTCTTGGCCTGCTGGCTGGCTGTCTCTCTCAAGTCCAGATCCCCATTCCAACTGTTTGCCAGGTATCCTTTGCGCTCCCTTGTTGTAAATTGCCTCCTCAGCTGTGTCCACTTCGTTAATTCTGAGTTAGTTGTTTTTCTAGTCTCTCTCTGAGAAGAGGTGCATGGCATATCTGCCTATCTTGTCACCATTTTCTCTCCTCCACACTATATTTTAAAAAGAACTTAAAAACTGTTATGTTTCTGCAGGAAGGAGAACTGTGGATCAATGAGGAGGCAAATGCTTTTGAGTTTTCTTGGTGATAATAGAATAAAGCAACATGCTATTGAGTGCTTCAGAGGTGGAACATTGTCAGACAACACAGAGGCACTTACCATTCTCTGAGTGAGTACTCAGTTTTGAATGGGATTGAAGTCCAGGTGAATCATCCCAAGATGACTGTCCGTTTAGGCCTGATCCTACCTGCTCACTGCCATTCTGATTTTGCCCTCACCTGCCCTCCCCTGCAGGCCTGTTATCACCCCCAACTGTCCTCTCCTGCCAGCCTGGTCACCCTCAGATACCCTCCCCTGGTGACCTAATTGCTCTTAACTGCCTCTGCCTCAGCCATGGTTTTGTGCAGAACGAAGTCAGACATCTGGAAGATGGCTGGTCGACCCGGTCTAATTATCATATTGCCCCTTTGTTAGTATAGATAGATTATATAGGATAGGATTACTTAAATGTGAGGGGGGGGGGAGCCTTTTTCAGCAGGAGGAAATACTCTTGGCAGACAAAACCACATAATCTCTATATCTCGATTGATAGCCAGCCATATGCACTATACTACAAACCAGTCATTAAGACATTGAATTACTTTCTTTTTTTTTAAATAAATCTTTATTGTTTAGTTTATTACAGATGTTCCTCTTCCCCCCCCCCATAGCTCCCCTGCACCTGATTCCCAACCGCCCACCCCATGCCCTTACCTCCCGCCATTGTCCTCATCCATAGGTGTAATATTTTTGTCCAATCTTTTCCTGCACCACTCACACCCCTTTCCCCCCAGAATTGTTAGTCCATTCCCTTTATATGCCCCTAGTTATATTATATTCACTGTTGAATCTGTTCATTGGACTTTTTATTCACTTGTTGATAGGTATGTATTTGTTATCACTTTGTTCATAATATTTATCTTTACCTTTTTTTTTTTCTTCCTCTTCTTAAAGAAAATCCTTCAGCATTTCATATAATCCTGCTTTGGTGGTGAAGAACTCCTTTATCCTTTTCTTGTCTGTGAAGCTCTTTATCTGACCTTAAATTCTGAATGATAGCTTTGCTGGGTAGAGTACTCTTGGGTGTAGATTCTTGCTATTCATCACTTTGAATATTTCTTGCCACTTCCTTCTGGCCTGCATAGTTTCTGTTGAGAAATCATCTGACAGTCGTATGGGTACTCCCTTGTAGGTTACCAACTGTTTTTTTTTTTCTTGTTGCTTTTAATATTCTCTTTTTGTCTTTTGCTCTTGGCATTTTAATTATGATGTGTCTTGGTGTGGTCCTCTTTAGATTCCTTTTGTTTGTGGTTCTGTGTGCTTGCTGGACTTATAAGTCCATTTCTTTCACCAGGTAGGGAAAGTTTTCAGTTATTATTTCTTCAAATAGGTTTTCAATATCTTGCTCTCTCTCTTCTTCTGGCATCCCCATAATTCTGATGTTGATATGCTTGAAATTGTTCCAGAGGCTCCTTACACTGTCTTCACATTTTTGAACTCTCTTTTTTTTGTTGTTGTTATTTTCTGGTTGGGTGTTTTTTGCTTCCTCATATTTCAGATCTTTGATTTGATTCTTGGGGTCCTCTAGTCTGCTGTTGGATTCTTTATTTCAGACAGTGTATGCTTAATTTCTTAATGGTCCTTTTCCTTTTTTTTTTTTTTTTTGGCATTCTTATTAAGATCCTTGAAGGTCTCACTAAGTTTCTCAGAGGTCTCACTAAGTTTCTCAGATTTTTGAGTAACCTTATAAATGTGGTTTTGAACTTTATGTCCAGTCTTTTGCTTTCCTTTATTTCTTTCATTCATGACATGTTTCTTGGTCTCTGCATTTTGGCTACTTCCTTATGTTGATGGAGTGGGTTTGTGTGCTAATTGTCCTTTAGGGCCCAGTAGCGCAGCCTCCTCAATCACCTGAGGTGGACACTCTTGGTGCACCCCTTTGTGGGCTGGGTTCACAGTCTTGTAGTTAAGCCTTGATTGCTACTAGTACACTGGGAGGAATTGACTTCCTGGCCAACTGACTGTGAGGATTAGCTGTGTCTATTAATGGAAGAACTGCTATGCTGGAGACACCCCTACGGGGCAGGACTTGCTTTAGTGAGGCTTTGGTGCTCACCAAGTCAGCCTCTTGAGTGTGTCACTTATCTATGTGAGGAGTTGAAATCTGGTGTTGTCTCACACTGACCTCTAGGTACACTGGTTCCTCAATCTCCAAGGAGGTGTAAGTTAGCTAATGTCTGAGGCCACCAGCAGGAGCTACAGGGAGATTTGCAGGTTTCTCCTCTTTGCTTGGAGTTTGGAAGTGTTGCAGTTGTCTGACCCAGTTTCAATTTGTTAGGTTAAGTTGCCAGAGGGCAGGCTATCCATATGCAAAAGCCGCTGCACAGCTGGGTGGGCTTGTAAATTGGATGGGGAGGGTCTTAGGGAGTCACTAGACTAGAACGTGGCAAACAAAATCGCTGCCAGTCAGCCTTCTCTTCTGCATTCTGTTCAGTGTCCTGCGCACTGCGCCCCAGCACAGTAAACAATGATTCCTGTGTGCAGCTCTGTGAGAGAGCCACTGTCCTTTTCTGACCCGATGGTAGACAGTCCAGTTTCTCCCTGTATGAGTCTGGGTCCCCAGAATCTTTTCAGAAACTGGAGTTCAGAGAGTTGGGAACTTTTAACTCTCTCCAAATTGAAAAACAACAGTGCACGCCAGCCTGATTCTTGAGTCTCCGTATCGCTGCCTTTCTGAGCCTCTGCACGTCCTACCATGTCTCAATGCACTTTTTTCTTTCCTTCTTGTTGCAGAACTTTCACTCTGCCAGCTTTCCCATGGTTCTAGAGGATAGTTGTTTTGTATTTTAGTTGTAGTTTTGGTTTGGTTCCATATACCTTATGCCGCCATCTTGGTTCTCCTAAATCACTTTCTTACATCTTACACCAAACAGCTGTTGCCTTTAAAACCCCTCCTCTGCCCCCACCTTACATTCTGCCTTCAGTTCACCCAGAGTAGGTTCTGATTTGTTGGTTTCTATGCCAGTCAGTGTCAAAAGTTCTACCTCCTAGGTAGTCATTGGCTCCTGGCAATTCACCCAGATTTAGTTCTGATTGGTTGGTTTCTATGCCGGTCAGCATCTCCGGGCCTATATCCATGCCTAATCATAGAGGAAGGCCTGATTAGCAGTCAGTCCAGACTGCTGGTGAGTGGGCTCAACTGCTGATATCTGGGAGAGAGAGAGGCTTGGCTGCTGGTGAGGCCTGATCAGACCAACCCTGCTTCTCTCTCCAGGCCTCATCAGTAGCTGCTGCCACTGATAATCAACCTTGCCTCTCGCTCTTTCTCTGAGAGATCAGCAGTTCAATCTGCTTGCCTGCTACACATGCAGCCATTTGGTTATTTTGGATGTTGCGACCCTGGCTCTTTATATATATAGATGAGGTAATTGCTACTTGTATGTCCCTTTTAGAACTCAATGAATTATGTTGAAGTGAAGTTGTATTTGAACCCATATCTGTTTGATTTATTAATTTCTAATGACTCTTACATCGTTCCCCATTGCTCTTAGGAACAGTTTGTAAATCCCTATAAAGATGTAGAGGGATTTTCATAATCTATAATTTTCTCTGTGACTCAACAAACGCCTGCATCTTAGTTTTCTTTTTTTTAAAAAATATATTTTATTTATTTTTTACAGAGAGGAAGGGAGAGGGATAGAAAATTAGAAACATCAGTGAGAGAGAGACATCGATTAGCTGCCTCTTGCACACCCCCTACTGGGGATGTGCCTGCAACCAAGTACATGCCCTTGGTCGGAACTAAACCTGGGACCTTTCAGTTCACAGGCGGACACTCTATCCACTGAGCCAAACCAGTTTCAGCATGCTTTTTTTTTTTTTTTTAATTCTAACACTATGGTAAACATATTTAAAGTAAACGTAGGTACATTTTTTATTATTATTATTATTATGTGTAAAAAAGGAATATAAAATGTATGACAAAGTAGAAAGAATAATTCTATTTATTTGGGGTGTAGTCCTAGGTACATGTATGTATGTATGTGTGTGTGTGTGTGTATATATGTATATATATATGTGTGTGTGTGTGTATGTGTGCGTGCGTGTGTGTGTGCGTGTGTGTGTGTATGCTTTTAAATCTTTATTGTTGAAAGTATCACATAGGTCCCCTGTTTCTCCTCCCCCTCCCCATTAACATATTCCAGCCTGCTCTCCTCCTCACCTAGGCCCTCATCACCCATTGTCTGTGTCCATGGGTAATGCATATATGCACACAAATTCATTGTTGAGATGTTCCCATCCACACTCCTTAATTCCCTCTGAGTTTCAACAGTACCTTCATGCTTCTATGTCTCTGGGTCCATTTTTATTCATCACTTTATTTGGTTCATTAGATTCCACATATGAGTAGGATCATGTGATACTTACCTTTCTTTGACTGGCTTATTCAGCTTAGCATAATACTCTCTAGGTCCATCTATATTGTTACAAATGGTAAGAGTTCTTTCTTTTTATTACTGTGTAGTTTTCCATTGTGTCAATATACCATAGATTTTTTTTTTTTATCCACTCATCTGCTCATAGGTACTTAGGCTATTTCCATATCTTAACTATTGTAAAATATGCTGCTATGAAATGGGGGTGCATATATTCTTTCTGATGAGTGTTGGGGATGTCTTAGCCTGTATTTCTAAAAGTGGGATTACTGGGTCAAATGGGAGTTCCATTTTTAATTTTTTGAGGGACTCCATACTGTTTTCTATAGAGGCTGTACCAGGCTGCATTCCTACTAGCAATATACTAGGATTTCTTTTTCTCCACAATTTTGCCAACACATGTTTGTTGATGATAGCCTTTCTGACAGGTGTGAGGTGATATCTCATTGTCATTTTTATTTGCATCTATCAGATGATGTGACTTCGATAATTATGTCTCTTGGCCATGTTTATATCCCCTTTGGAGAAGTATCTATGTAATTCTTTGCCCATTTTTAAATTGGATTATTTATCTTCCTTTCATTAAGTTGTATGTGTTCCCTATATATTTTGAAGATTGACACCTTATCAGATGTATCATTGGCAAATATGTTCTCCCATGTAGTGGGTCTCTTGTTATTTTGATGATGTTTCTTTTTCTGTGCAGAAGCTTTCTATTTTAATGCAGTCCCATTTGTTTATTTTTTCCTTAGTTTCCATTGTCCTAGGTGATGTCATGGTAAACATATTGCTATGAAAGATGTCTGAGATTTTGAGGCCCATGGTTTCTTCTAGGACTTTTATGAACTCATCTCTTAAATTCAGGTATTTTATCCATTTTTAGTTTATTCTTGTGTGTGTTGTAAGTTTGTGGTTTAATGTCACTATTTTACATTTATCTGTACAATTTTCTAAACATCATTTATTGAAGAGACTGTCTGGACTCCATTATATGTTCTTGCCTTCTTTGTCAAATATTAATTGAGGATAATGACTTGAGCCAATTTCTATGCTCTCTATTCTGTTCCATTGAGATATTAGTATATACCGATTCATGTGCTAGTACTAGGTTCTTTTGAGCCCAGTGGCTTTGTAGTATAACTTCATACCTAGTATTGTGATTCCTCCAACTTTGTGATCTTCTTTCTCAAGATAGCTGCTACTATTTGGAATCTTTTTTGGTTTCATGTAACATTTTGGAGTGTTTGTTTTAGGTATGTGAAATATGCTATTGGTATTTTATTAGGGATTGCATTGAATCTGTACATTTATTTGGATAGCATGGATACTTTAATGATGTTGATTCTACCAATCCATAAACATGTTTTATTCTTGCACTGGTTTATATCTCTCTCTAACTTTTTTTCCCCCACCAACATCCTATAGTTTTCACAGTGCAGGGCTTTTAACTCATTGGTTAAGTTTATTCCTAAGTAAATTAAATTTTTGTTGCAATTGTTAATGGGATTGTTGTTTTCAGTTTCCCCTTCAAGAGTTCATTATTGGTGTATAAAAATATCATGGATTTTTAGGTGTTAATTTTGTTTCTTTCTATGTTTCCAAATTTATTTATTAAAAATATTAGTTTTTTTTAATGGAGTAGTTAGAGATTTTATATTCAGTCTCATGTCGTCTGTGAATAATGAGAATTTTACTTCCTCCTTTCCAATTTGGATGCCTTTTGTCTCTTCTTGTCTGTTTACTATGGCTAGAACATCCAATACTCTGTTGAACAAGAGTAGTAAAAGAGACTATCCCTATATTGTTCCTGTTCTTAGGGAAAATGACTTTAGTATTTGCCCATTGAGTGTAATGTTGGCTGTGGGTTTGTCATATAAGGCTTTTATTATGTTGAGGTATGATTCCCTCTGTTCTCACATTGAGTTTTTATCAAAAAAGGATGTTGGATTTTGTTGAATATATTTTTCCATCAATTGGTATTATTATGTGATTTTTGTCTTGAAGTCTATGTGCTATATCACATTTATTAATTTATCAACTTTGTACCAGCTTGGCATCCCCCACCCCACTTGTTCATGGTGTATGATCTTTTTAATATATTGCTTGATCTGATTTGCTAAAACTTTATTGGTGATTTTAGTGTCCATGTTCATCAGTGATATTGGCCTGTACTTTTTTTTTTCTTCTGGTTCTGTAAGTAGGGTAATGTTAAACTTATAGAAAGAGCTTGAACGTTTTCCTTCCTCTTAAATTTTTTGGAATAGTTGGAGAAAAATAACTTTTGGTTCTTCTGTGCATATTTGGTAAAATTTCACTGTGAAACCATCCAGACCAGGATGGTTTACTGGAAGTTCTTTTTTTTTTTTTTTTTTTTTTTTTTTTTTTTTTTTTTTTTTTTTTTTTTTTTTTTTTTTTTTTTTTTTTTTTTTTTTTTTCTGCTTCAAAATCATTGGTATTTATTAGCTTGTTCAAGTTGTCTGATTCTTCCTGATTAAGTTTTGGAAGCTTGTGTTTTTTAGGAATATGTCCATTTTGTCCATGTTGTCCCATTGGTTGGGATAAAGTCATTCATACTATTTTTTAAAATGATCCTTTGTATTTCTGTGGGGTCAATTATTCACTACTTTTGTGTCTGATTTTGTTGATTTGGATCTTCTTGCTTTGTTTCCTGGTGAGTTTGGCTAGAGTTTTATCCATCTTGTTTATCCTTTCAAACAACCAGCTGTTGGTTCTATTTATTTATTGATTGATTGATTTGGTCTCTATGTCATTTATTTCCAATATGATCTCCCTTTCTTTCTTTCTGCTTACTCTGGAATTTTCTTATTGCTCTCTTTCTAGTTCTTTAATTTGTATTGTTTGATAACTTATTACCATTTTTTCTTGTTTTTGAGACAGGCCTCTAGTACTATGAACTGTGTCCCATATATTTTGGACTGCTTTCACTATGTCCCATATATTGTGTTTTCCTTGCCATTTATTTTTCAGGTATTTTTAATTTCTTCTTTAATCTTTTTGGTAACCCATTCATTGTTTAATAGCATGCTATTTAGCCTCCATGTGTTTGATTGTTTTGAGTATTTTTATTGTAGCTGATTTCTAATTTCATGCCATTATGGTCAAGAAGATGCTTGATATTCAGGTTTTAATCTTCTTGAATTTGTAGACTCTTAGCTTTTGTCCTATCATATGGTCTATCTTTGAAAATGCTCCATATGCACTTGAGAAGAATGTATATTCCATAGTGTTTGAGTAAAATATTCTGAAGATACCAATTAGTTCCATCTGACCTACTGAGTCATTTATGATTGCTGTTTCCTTGTTGATTTTTTTTTGCTTACATCTATCCAGTGATGTCAGTATTAAAATTTCCTGCTATGGATCTCTCTCTCCTTTGATATTCTCTGAAAAAAAAATTGGATTCTCCTGTATTCATTACACACTCACACACACACACACACACACACACACACACGCATACATACACATATATACAAATTATTGCCACTTGTATTGTTAAGTGGCTTTCCTTATGTTTTATTATAGCCTTCACTTTGAGATCTGTTTCTCAGACATCAGTGTTGCTATCCCAGCTTTTGTTTAATTTCCTTTTGCCTGGAAGTTTTCCTATTCCTTCACTTTCTGTCTGTGTGATTCCTTTGTTTGGAAGTGGATCTCTTGTAGGTAGCATATATATGTCTTATTTTCTTATCTATTCTTAACTTACATCTTAGAACATTTAATCTATTAACATTTAAGGTTATTATTGATAGGTACTTGTTTGTTGCCATTTTTATTCTTTATGCATTTGTTTCTTTCTCACTTTCTATTTCTTCTTTTTACAACAGTCCCTTTACCATTTCTTGCATTGCTGATTTGGTGGTAATAACTCCCATAGTCTTTTTTTTTTATTTGAAAAGCTCCTGAATTCACCTTCAATTTTGAATCATAGGTTGCCTGGTTAGAATATTCTTGGATTCAGCTCCTTGCTTTTCATCACTTTGTGTACTTCATGCCATTCTCTTCTGGCCTGCTCTGTTTCTATGGAGAAATAAGTTGATGGTCTAATGGGAAATGTCTTGTAGATAACTTTCTGTCTCTCTCTGGCAACCTTTAAGATTTCTTCTTTTTTTACATTTGCCTATTTTATTACAATGTGTCTTTGTATAGGTCTTTAGGATTCATCTTGATTGGGACTCCCTGTGCTTACTGGACTTCTGTAATTTTTTTATTCTATATGTCAGAAGTTTTCTATCATAATTTCTTTAAAGAGGTTTTCTACTCCTTGTTCATATTCCTCTCCTCTGGCACCCCCAGTATGTGGATGTTTCATTTCATGTTGTCCCAAAGCTTCCTTAAACACTCCTTCTGCTTTTTAATAGTTTTTTTTTTCTAGTTGCTGCTTTACTTGGGTGTTTTCTTTTCTAACTTGTCTTCTAACTTGGCCTTATAATTCTCATTGAGTTGCTTGTAATTCTTATTCAGCTATTTGAGCATCCTTATAACAATTAATCTGATCTTTCTCTCACTTGCCACCTATATTTAATTTAGTTCCTTTTCTGGTGATTTCTTCTATTATTTTTTTATTTTATTAATTTTTTTATACATATCTCCCCATTCCCCCTCCCTCCCAGGCATACCCCAACCCCCCGTGTCTATGTTCATTTGGTTATGCTTATATGCATAGATACAAGTCCTTTGATTGATCTCTTATCTACCCCACCTCTCCTTAATCTTCCTGCTATAATATTACAGGCTGTTTGATGCTTTACTGACTCTGTATCTACCCTTTTGTTCATCAGTTTACAATGTTGTTTATTATCCACAAATGGTGCTTCTCCTTCATTAACTGGCTTATTTCACTAAGCATAAGGCTCTCCAGTTCCATTCAGGTTGCTGCAAATGGTAAGAATTCCTTCTTTTTAATGGCAGCATGGAATTCCATTGTGTAGATGTACCACAGTGTTCTGATCCACTCATCTGCTGACGGGCACCTGGGCTGTTTCCAAATTGTAGCTATTGTAAATTCTGCTGCTATGAACATAGAGGTGCTTAATCCTTTCTGATTGGTGTTTGTAATTTTTTAGGATATATTCCTAAGAGTGGTATTGCTGTGTCGAATGGGAGGTCCATTTTTAGGTTTTAAGAAAACTCCATACAGTTCTCCACAGTGGCTGCACCAGTCTGCATTCCCACCAACAGTGAAAAAGGGTTCCTTTTTCTCCACATCCTTACCAATACGTGTCATTTGTTGATTTGTTGATGATTGCCATTCTGACAGGTGTAAGATGGTATCTCATTGTCGTTTTGATTTGCATCTATCAGATAATTAGTGATTTTGAACATGTTTTCATGTGTCTCTTGGCCGTCCTTTTGTCATCTTTCAAAAAGGTTCTATTTAGGTCCGTTGCCCATTTTTTATTGGGTCGTTTATCTACCTTTTATTAAGTTGTATAAGTTGGCTATAGATGTTGGACTTAAACTTTTATCAATAATAATATTTGCAAATATGTTCTCCCATACAGTGGTTTTTCTTGTTGTTTTCTTGATGGTTTCTTTTGCTCGACAAAAGCTTTTTATTTTGATGTAGTCCCATTTGTTTATTTTTTTCTTTAGCTTCCATTGCTTTTGGAGCAGTATCAGTGAAAAAGTTCTTTTGGCATATGAATGAGATTATGCTGCCTGCGGATTCCTCTAATATTTTTATGGTTTCCTTTCTAATGTTTAAGTCCTGTATCCATTTTGAGTTTATTTTTCTAATTGGTGTAGGTTGGTGGACCAGTTCCATTTTTTTGCATGTATCTGTCCAATTTTCCCAACACCATTTATTAAAGAGGCTATCTTGGCTCCATTGAATATTCATGCATTCTTTGTCAAATATTAGTTGAGCATAGTGATTTGGGTGGATATCTGGGTTCTCTATTCTATTCCATTGGTCTATATGTCTGTTCTTGTGCCAGTACCAGGCAGTTTTGAGAGCAGTTGCTTTGTAATATAGCTTGAAATCTGGTATTGATATCCCACCTAGTTTATTCTTCTTTCTCAGAATTGCTTTGGCTATTCATGGTCTTTTTTTTTTGCTCCAGTTGAATCTATGAAGAATTCTTTCTAGGTCTGTGAAGTATGTCATTGGTGTTTTAATGGGTAGTGCATTGAATCTATAGATTGCTTTGCATAGTATGGACATTTTAATGATGTTGATTCTCCCAATCCATGAACATGGTATGCTCTTCTATCTGTTAACATCTTCTTCTAGCACTTTTTTCAGTGTCCTGTAGTTTTCTACTTACAGGTCTTTTAACTCTTTAATTAGGTTTATTCCTAGGTATCTTAATTTTTTGTGTGCGATGATAAATGGGATTGCTTTTTTTCTCTCTTTTTGTAATTTCACTATTAGTGTACAGAAATGCCACCGAATTCTTGGAATTAACTTTGTATCCAGCTACATTGCCGAACTCATTTATTATGTCATTAGTTTTGGGATAGAGTCCTTTCGATTTTTTATGTACAATATCATGTCATCTGCAATTAAGGACAGCTTTACTTCTTCTTTTCCAATTTGGATGCCTTTTATTTCTTCTTCTTGTCTAATTGGAATGGCTAATTCTTCCAGTACTATATTGTACAGGAGAGGTGAGAGTGGAAAACCCTGTCTTGTTCCTGTTCTTAGGGGAAATGATTTTAGTTTTTGCTCATTGACTATGATGTTAGCTGTGGGTTTCTCAGATATGGCTTTTATGATGTTGAGGTATGATCCTTCTATTCCCACTTTTCTGAGAGTTTTTATCAAGAAAGAGTGTTGGATTTTGTCAAATGCTTTTTCTGCATCATTGATATGACTATGTTATTTTTATCTCTCAATTTGTTTATGTGATGTATCACGCTTATTGATTTGTGGATATTGTACCATCCTTGCATTCCTGGGATGAATCCTACTTGGTCATGGTGTATGATCTTTCTGATGTACTGCTGGATACTATTTCCTAGAATTTTGTTGTGGATTTTGGCATCTATGTTCATGAGAGGTATTGGTCTATTATTCTTTTAATTGTGTTGTCTTTATCTGGTTTTGGTATTAGCGTGATGCTGGCTTCATAGAAGGTGTTTGGAAGTGTTCCTTCTTCTTGAATGTTTTTGAATAGCCTGAGGAGGATAGATTTTAATTCTTCCTTGAATGTTTGTTAAAACTCTCCTATGTAGCCACCTGTCCTGGGCTTTTATTTGCTGGAAGCTTTTTGATGACTGCTTCAATTTCTTCCATAGTTATTGGCCTATTAAGATGTTTAGATTCTCCCTGATTGAGTTTTGAAAGGTTATTTTTTTCTAGGAATATGTCCATTTCTTGCAGGATGTCCAATTTGTTGGAATAGAGTTGTTCATAGTATTTTTTAACAATCCTTAATATTTCGGCCGGGTCTGTTGTTATTTCTCCCCTTTCTTTTCTGGTTTTGTTTATTTGGGTCTTCTCTCTTTGCTTCTTGGTGAGCCTGGCTAGAGGTCCATCAATCTTGCTTATCCTTTCAAAGAACCAGCTCTTGGTTTTGTTGATCTTTTGAATTGTTTCTCTGGTCTCCATGTTGTTTATCTCTGCTGATCTTTACTATTTCCTTCCTTCTGTTTACTCTGGGCTTTTCTCGTTGCTCTCGTTCTAGCTCTTTGAGTTGTAGGGTTAGGTAATTTATTACCGTTGTTTTTTGTTTTTTTGCAATAGGCTTGTAGGACTATGAACTTCCCTCTGAAGATTGCTTTCACTGTGTCCCAAAAAATTTCTATTGTTGTGTTGTCATTGTCATTTTTTGTTACGATGTTTTTTATTTCTTCCTTGATCTCTCTGGTTACCCAGTCGTTGTTTAATAGCATGATGTTTAGTCTTCATGTGTTTGATTTCTTTCTGTTGTTTTTATTATAGTTAATTTCCAGTTTTATGCCACTGTGGTCTGAGAAAATTCTTGATATGACTTCTATCTTCTTGAATTTGAAGAGACTTTCCTTATGACCCCACATAATCTATCTTTGAAAATGACCCATGTGCACTGGAGAAGAAGGTATATTCTGTGGCTTTGGGGTAAAATGTTCTGAAGATGTCAATTAATTCCATCTGCTTTAGTGTGTCATTTAGGATTGATGTTTCTTTGCTGATTTTTTGTTTGCAGGATTTGTCCAATGGTGACAGTGGGGTATTAAACTCTCCTACAATGCTTTTATTTCTGTCAATCTCTCCCTTAATATCTCCATGAGATTTTTTTATGTTTTTAGGTGCTATTATATTGGGTGCATATATGTTTACTAGAGTTATATCTTCTTGTTGGATTGTTCCCTTTAGTATTATGAAGTGGCCTTCTTTATCTCTTGTTATGTCCTTCAGTTTGAGATCTAATTTGTCAGATATAAGTATTGTAACCCCAGCTTTTTTTTTTCATTTTCATTTGCCTGAAATACCATCTTCCATCCCTTAACCCTCAACCTGTGTGCATCTCTTTTCCTGAGGTGGGTTTTTTGCAGACAGCAGATATATGGATCATGTTTTCTTATGCAATCAGTTACTCTATGTCTTTTGATTGGGGCACTTAATTCATTTACATTTAAAGTTATTATTGATAACTACTTATCTGTAACCATTTTTATTCCTTACCCCCAAGTTCCTTCTTCGCTTCCTCTTTATTTTTATTACAGCACACCCTTTAACATTTCTTGCATTGCTGGTTTGGTGATAATATATTCCCTTAGTCCTTTTTGTCTGTGAAGCTTCTGATTTCACCTTCAATTTGATTGAGTGTCTTGCAGGGTACAGTATTCTTGGATTCAGACCCTTCTTTGCATGATTTTGTATATTTCATTCCATTCCCTTCTGGCCTGATGAGTTTCTGTTGAGAAATCAGTAGCTAGTCTTATGGGGGTTCCTTTTTAGGTAACTTTCTGTTTCTCTCTGGCTGCTTTTGAGATTCTTACTTTATTGTCGGTGTTTGCCAATTTAATTATAATGTGCCTTTGTGTCGGTTTGTTGGGGTTAATTTTGCTTGGGACTCTGTGAGCTTCTTGGATTTGTGTGCGTTTTTTCTTTCCTATATTGGGAAAATTTTCCTTCATTATTTCTTCAAACATGTTCTCTAATCCTTGTTCAGTTTCCACTCTTTTTGGAACCCCAATTATACGGATGTTGTTTTCTTTCATGTTATCCCAAAGTTCCCTTAGGCTCTCCTCCTGCTTTTTACCTTTTTTTCTAGGAGCTGCTGTACTTGGGTATTTTTTTCCTACCGTGTCTTCTAGCTTACTGATGCGGTCCTCTGCTTCTTCTAGTCTACTTTTGATGCTTTCTATTGAGTTCTTTATAGCAGTGATTTCATTTTTCATTTCTTCTTGATTATTCTGCACCTCCTCTAGGTTCTTCTGCATTTCTTCTTGCTGCTTCTTCATTTCCTCTTGGCTCTTACTCACATTGTCGACTTTGTCTTCCATTCTTTTCATCCATCTTATGATCATTTCTCTTAACTCTTTTCTGGCAGGTTTATTTCTGGTTCTATTTCATTTACTTCCTTTTCTGGTGAAACCTGCCTTTCTTTCTTATGTGGGCTATTTCTTTTTCTGCCCATGGTCTTTCTTTTCCGGGTGTCTGGTTATGCAGTTCTCTCTCCTATGTTGATTGAAAGGCACAAATTACAACACGACCAGGTACAGCACACAAAGCACTTATCCCAGGCCAAATCTGACCTTTCCGAGTGCCATGTCACTGATTTCACTGCTTGTCTGTGCTCATTGGAGAGTAGAGTCCTGAGTCCTTGGGTCCCTGGCTGCTCTATGGATGCCCCAGCCGTAGGCTTCAGACTGCCTCAGACATCCACCTCTTTCTGCAAGATGGCCCTGTCTCCGTGTTTGCGCTGGTGGCACCGGCAGACAAAATCCCTGTGCCAGTGGGCCTGACTGGCCAGGAGAACCCCGTCCAGCACTCCCCCACCCTCTCCTGGAGGATAACTGACTCTTAACTTGCCAACACACACTCCCATTTTGACTCTCTGCCACTCTCTCTACCTCTGCCCAGCGACAAAGCTCCAGACATGTCTGTCTACTCCGCTGCCATTTTTCTCCCTCATTTAGCTCTTTATATGGCGATTTCTCCTGTTCATTCACTTGGGGTATGTTCCTTTGTCTCCCCATTTTAGTTGCCTCTTTATATTTGTTTCTATGTATTAGATAGGTCTTTATAAAATCCAGTCTTGATAGTCCAAGTGATGCACTCTTCTTCATCATCAGAGCTGAGTGTTCTAGGAATGCCCCATGTGAGAGGAGAGTTTTCTAGGAGTGATGGAATTGGTTATGATAATGACAATAGTAATATTGTTGTTTACTGATTACTTCCTATTTGCCAGTCCAAGGCACTCTACTAAGAATTTTACGTGTGTTATGTCATTTAATTCTCATAACAATCTTTTATGTTTGTTATTACAGTGGTACCTCGAGATACGAGTTTAATTCATTCCGTAACCTTGAGGCGTGGGAAACTATGAGATTCTCTAGTCGCGGTAAACTGGTCGATTGTGTGCAGCTGGCCGATCCACGCGGTTACTCCTATGTCAAATGTTGCTCGTATTTCAAAGCAAAAATCACTCGCTCGATGGCTCGTATCTCAAATATCTTGTATGTTAGGGCACTCGTATCTCGAGGTACCACTGTATTATTTTTTAAATAATGATAAAAAAAAAAACACCCAAAATTAGGTTGTAAGAGATTAAGTAACTTTCCCACAGTAATATTAATAATTCAGGTCAAAACTAGATTTAAAATCCACAGTGGATTCTAAAACCTGTCTTCTTACTCAATATTAGACAATAACAGTAGTTCGACTTAAAATTTAGGGCCTACATATAAAAACCTTCATTAAGCAGGAAGTTCCAGTAAAAGGATTCAGTTTCCAGATACCAAATCAGTGATTCACAATTGGAATGGATTTAACCTCCTTCCAGAGAACATATAGCAATGTCTGAAGAGATTTTTAGTTGCCACAATTGAAAGGAGGTGGTATTGGCATCTAGTAGGCTTAGGATATGGATATTTCAATACACCCTACAACTCAGAGGATAGTAATCACAGCAAATAAATATCTGGCCCAAAATGTCAAGTGCTGAAATGGAGTAATCTTTAACTAAAGTATCAGGACCAATTGCATAGTTTGTGGGGCCCAGGACAAAATGAAAATGCAGGCATCAGGCTCAAAAGCAGAAATGGATTATTTTTTTCATTTTTTTCATCCCCTAATTAATGTCATGTTTCCTTGGACAGGATTAGTGATTGAGAAACTGGAGATCCCCTGAGACATCCAGGACTCCACCCTGAAACTGAGCCCTGACTTTGGGTTTCTATTTGCCTACCATAGGCTCTGCCAAAGGAGAAGAATGGCATAAGTTACTCGGCAGCACTGAGGAGAAGATAGCAGAGAACCCATCCTAAGAAGCAGAGAAGCATCAGGAGTCAGGTGCACAGTGAGCTAATGCTCTAAGCCATTGAAGTGTACAGATATGCTTCAATTGTTCTATCAGACTTTACTAACAAAACGTAAGTTCAAATATGGTTATTCAAATTTTCAAGAAGGCTACCACACACCATTACATACCTAGCGTGGGGTCTCCCTTTGAGTCCAGGTCCCTGTGTGTGACTGAATTGATTCATTGCCTCCAGCCGTCAGTTCTGTAGACTATAATGACAATTTCAAGTGATGAAAGAGGTGACTGCTTGGCTAGTGCAGAAATCTTAAGAGAGCAAATTTAAAGGATCATATAGGAATTGCTTTGTAAATCTAATGGTTTAGAAACCACAGCAGGAAATCAAAATTTGAACGTCAAAGGTTGTCCTCATTAGGGACATTAGAGGATACCTTCAGAGAGCAGCAATCTCTTATAGTGAGTGACCAAAGATCAATGGAGAGGAGAACAACAATAAAAAAGTTAAACTAGGCTGTTAACAAGGTAGAACAGGGTGGCATACAGTTAGTGACAAGCTGTGATTCTGAGCAGAGATAGTAGAGATTCATAATAGGTCCAGGCAGGAATGAAGGCTCCAGGCAGATCTAATTTGAAAGATGGTGCAGTGATGGCTTTATGACCCTGGATAATAATATTTGAGGCTGAACTGGGTCATTCCAGGATGCCATTGGAAACAGGAAAAAGGGCAGAAGTATTTTATTTCTTTGGCTTGATTAGATGCTACTGTATATAAAATGTTAGTGTTAGTCAGTAACACATTGTGATAGATACAATGATGTCCCACCCCGAAAATGCCCACACTTTGTAATATGTTACCTTACATGGTGAAGGGGGTATTGTAAATGAGATTAAGGTAACAGTCATTGAAATCAAGAGATTATCCTGGATTATCCAGATGTGCCCAATTTGATCACATGAGTTCTTAAAAGTGGAGAACCTTTTGTTTGGCTACAGTGACAAAGAAATACAAAGAGAGAAGGATTTGCCCTCCTGTTTCTGACTGAAGAGGGAGGAAGGAGACATGAACCAAGGGATGAGAGTTCAAGAGATTTCAAGGAAACAGATTTTCCCCTGGAATCTCTAGAAAATACACAGCTTGGCTGACTCAATGATTTTAACCCAATGGAATTATGTCAGACTTCTGCTCTACAGAACTCTAAGATAATAAATTTGTCTTGTTTATAGCCATTTAATTTGTTTTGGCAATAATAGGAAACTCATCTACACGTACTCAGCTTGCATGGTAGACTGAGAACTGTGAGGACATATGGAATCATGGAAAATTAGAGGTGGGATGATCATTGAATAATTAAATCTAACACTCTCATCTTGTAAAAAAAAACACCTGTTGTTTAAAGGAGATCATCAGTGTGACAAAGGTCACATAGCCAGATCCCTGTCAGCCAAATCCTTGCCCTTTCTAATGTATTATGTGTTTACTGATTACAAGATTCTTGGACAGGAGAGCAAGCATAGATGTATATAAATGTAGAACTCGCATTATCAAAAGAAAAACTATAAAAGTCAAGGAGAGCATAAAAAGAAATGAGGGAAAGAAAAGGACCAAGCGAGAAATAAATCTTATTGGTTCAAAGACAAGTTCCAGTTAGAACTGGAAACACTTAAAACATAGCATGCAGGGGGAAAAAGATGAATGGTCCCCTAGAAACAGAGTAAAGCATGAAAAATGATCAAATGAGACGGGAGGGGGAATTCTTCGCCTATGTTTTTGCACCATCTAAATCAGAGTAGCTTCCTTTTTGTAGTTGCTCCCAGAGTTAATGTCTCCTTGATAAACTAGGTGATGAGTCTGTGAGGTGGCTGGTGTTTCGGACCTGCGTATCTCATTAGTCCTGTGAAGGGCAACAGGGGAAGATATACTTTCCCTCAGAGAAACAGTGCTGCCCTGGAAGTGTAATCTACCCTTCCTCCCCCGTGGCTGACCACAAAATAGACCTTTTCCTCTAATACCAAGTCTCAAAGGAGAACTGCCTTTCTCACGACATTCTTTATGAGCCTTCTCTTGGTTAGAAATTAAAGAAAAATATGTCATATACAGAATATAGGAACAAAGTATAAAACATGACTCTCATAGATTACTAATAGTGAGTGCCATTGGAAATACCCAGAAAAGAGCAAATTGTCAGGATTTAAAAGGTCACTGGAGTCTTCCAACATGTATGTCTTGCTCTTATTAGCTATTTAATATCTTTTGTAGTGAAGCCCACCTGAAAATCCAGTGGTGAACATTTTTTTCAGTGCAAATTCAATATGAATAGAATGATGTTCCTATCCACCATGCAAATGATTTTCCACAATTTATGATTAAACAGCCATAGCATTGGTATGAAGCAATGTATAGCATAAGTAGAAAAGTAACAAGAATTACTATGTTAGGTTATTTTGGTGACATATAATAATTGTGAAAGTCAATATGCACACTTGTAAGCTACAAAATATTTATCTTTGCACATTTATATCTTGTTAGGTCCTCATTCAGGCACCTCATTTGCCCTATGTCAATGCCTTCCTTTTACTCACTTTTGCAACTTCTCTGTAAGGCTGCTTCTCTAGATTTCCCCATCCCACCCAAGGGTACTAGTAAAAACTAATTCTGTAATTACAACACAACATCTATAAAAATCTGTGCCATCATATTTATTTACTTATTTATTTATCCATTATTATAATTGGAGAATAAAAGCTTTCTTCTGAAGGGCCCACCACATTTTTCCCAACACTAAACACACCTATTCACAGCCCAGAACTGTTATCTCCTATTGTATGTTGTTGACTATTAATTAGATGACAAGTGACTCATCTAATCTATATTGCATTCTAGGAATCAAATTTGATATATAAGTAAAAACCTTCATTTTTCTTCCCCTAATCAGCTTCTCCCTAGATTTCATTTTCTTTTCCTTTTTTTTCAGTTTTTTTTTTATTATTGTGTTACATGTATACATATCTTCCCATTGTCTCCCCTCCACCCCCATCCCAGACATACCCCAATCCCCTGGTGTCTTGTGTTCATTGGTTATGCTTATATGCATGCATACAAATCCTTTGGTTGATCTCTTATCTACCCCATCTCTCCTTAACATTCCTGTTGTACTTACACAGTCTGTTTGATGATTTGCTGCTTCTGTCTTTATCCTTTTGTTCATCAGTTATCTATGATCTCTATTATCCACAAATGAGTGAGATCATGTGGTGTTTCTCCTTCATTGACGGGCATATTGCAATTAGCATAAGGCTATCCATTTCCATCCAGGTTGCTGCAAAAGTTAAGCATTCCTTCTTTTTAATGGCAGCATAGAATTCCATTGTGTAGATGTACCATAGTTTTTTGATCCACTAATCTGCTGACGAGCACCTAGGCTGATTCCAAATTGTAGCTATTGTAAATTGTGCTGCTGTGAACATAGGGGTGCATAAATCCTTTCTAATTGGTGTTTGTAATTCCTTAGGATATATTCCTAAAAGTGGGATTGCTGGGTCAAATGGGAGATTCATTTTTAGTTTTTTGAGGAAACTCCATACAGTTCTCCACAGTAGCTGCCCGAGTCTGCATAACCACGAACAGTACAAAAGGGTTCCTTTTTATCTGCATCCTTGCCAACACTTATCCTTTGTTGATTTGTTGATGATTCCCATTCTGACAGGTGTAAGATGGTATCGCATTGTCGTTTTGATTTGCATCTCTCGGATAATTAGTGACTTTGAACATGTTTTCATGTGTTTCTTGGCTTTCCTTCTGTTGTCTTTCGAAAAGGTTCTATTTAGGTCCATTGCCCATTTTTTTATTGGATCATTTATCTTCTTTTTATAAAGTTGTATAACTTGGCTGTAGATGTTGGAAATTAATCCTTTCTCAGTGATAACATTTAAAAATATGTTCCCCATATACTGGTATTTATTGTTGTTTTGTTGATGGTTTCTTTTGCTGTGCAAAAGCTTTTTATTTTGATGTAGTCCCATTTGTTTATTTTTTCTTTAGCTTCCATTGCCCTTGGAGCAGTATCAGTGAAGAAGTTCTTTCAGCATATGTCTGAGATTGGGCTGCCTGTGGATTCCTCTAGTATTTTTATGGTTTCCTATCTAATGTTTAAGTCCTGTATCCATTTTGAGTTTATTTTTGTACTTGGTGTAAGTTGGTGATCCCGTTTCATTTTTTTGCATATATCTGTCCAATTTTGCCAACACAATTTATTGAAGAGGCTGTCTTGGCTCCATTGTATGTTCATGCCTCCTTTGTCAAATATTAGTTGAGCATAGTGGTTTGGGTGGATATCTGGGTTCTCTATTCTATTCCATTGGTCTATATGTCTGTTCTTGTGCCAGTACCAGGCTGTTTTGAGAACAGTTGCTTTGTAGTATAGCTTGAAATCTGCTATTGAGATCCCACCTACTTTTTTCTTCTTTCTCAGAATTGCTGTTGCTATTCGTGGTCTTTTTCTGTTCCAGATGAATCTATGAAGAATTCTTTCTAGGTTTGTGCAATACGTCGTTTGTATTTTAATGGGTAGTGCATTGTATCTGTAGATTTCTTTGGGTAGTATGGACATTTTAATGATGTTGATTCTAATCCATGAGCATGGTATGCTCTTTCATCTGTTAACATCTTCCTCTATCTCTTTTTTCAGTGTCCCATAGTTTTCTACATATAGGTCTTTTATTTCTTTAGTTAGGTTTGTTCCTAGGTATCTTAATTTTTTAGGTGCCATGGTAAATGGGATTGCTTTTTTAGTCTCTCTGTAATTTCACTATTAGTGTATAGAAATGCCACAGACTTCTTAGCATTAATTTTGTATCCTGCTACCTTGCCAAATTCATTAATTAAATCGATAAGTTTTGGAATGGTGTCCTTTGGGTTTTTTATGTACAATATCATGTCATCTACAAATAAGGAGAACTTTACTTCTTCTTTTCCAATTTGGATGCCTTTTATTTCTTCCTCTTGTCTAATTTCAATGGCTAATACTTCCAGTACTATGTCGAACAGGAGAGGTGAGAGTGGGCATCCCTGTCTTGTTCCTGTTCTTAGGGGAAATGGTTTTATTTTTTGCCCATTAAGTATGATGTTAGCTGTGGGTTTAAAATATATGGCTTTTATGATGTTGAGGTCTGATCTTTCTATTCCCACTTTGCTGAGAGTTTTTATCAAGAAAGTGTCTTGGATTTTGTCAAATGCTTTTTCTGCATCATTGATATGATTATGTTATTTTTATCTCTCAATTTGTTTATGTGATGTATCACGCTTATTGATTGGTGGATATTGTACCATCCTTGCATTCCTGGGATGAATCCTACTTGGTCATGGTGTATGATCTTTTTGTACTGCTGGATACTATTTCCTAGAATTTTGTTGTGGATTTTGGCATCTATGTTCATGAGAGGTATTGGTCTATTATTCTTTTTCATTTTGTTGTCTTTATCTGGTTTTGGTATTAGGGTGATGCTGGCTTCATAGAAGGTGTTTGGAAGTGTTCCTTCTTCTTGAATGTTTTTGAATAGTCTGAGGAGGATAGATTTTAATTCTTCCTTGAATGTTTGGTAAAACTCTCCTGTGTAGCCATCTGGTCCAGGGCTTTTATTTGCTGGAAGCTTTTAGATGACTACTTCAATTTCTTCCATAGTTATTAGACTATGGAGGTGTTTAGATTCCTCCTCATTAAGATTTGGAAGATTATATTTTTCTAGGAATATGTCCATTTCTTGCAGGTTGTCCAATTTGTTGGAATAGAGTTGTTCATAGTATTTTTTTAAGAATCTTTTGTATTTCCACAGGGTCTGTTGTTATTTCTCCCCTTTCTTTTCTGGTTTTGTTTATTTGGGTCTTCTCTCTTTCCTTCTTGGTGGGCCTGGCTAGAGGTCCATCAATCTTGTTTATCCTTTCAAAGAACCAGCTCTTGGTTTTGTTGATCTTTTGAATTTTTTCTTTGGTCTCCAAGTTGTTTATTTCTGCTCTGATCTTCACTATTTCATTCCTTCTGCTTACACTGGGGTCTTCTTGTTGCTCTATTTCTAGCTCTTTGAGTCTTAGAGTTAGGTAATTTATTATCATGGTTTCCTGTTTTTAGTAGTAGGCTTGTTGGGCTATGAACTTCCCTCACAGGACTGCTTTCACTGTGTCCCATAAATTTTGTATTGTTGTGTTGTCATTGTTTCCATGATGTTTTTTATTTCTTCCTTGATCTCTTTGGTTACCCAGTCGTTGTTTAATGGAATGTTGTTTAGTCTCCATGTGTTTGATTTCTTTCTATTCTTTTATCTTATAGTTGATTTCCATTTTTATGCCACTGTGGTCTCAGAAAATGCTTGAAATGATTTCTATCTTCTTGAATTTGAAGAGACTTTTCTTATGACCCAATGTATGATCTATCTTTGAAAATGACCCATGTGCACTGGAGAAGAATGTATATTTTGTGGTTTTGGGATGAAATATTCTGAATATGTCAATTAATTCCAGCTGTTCTAGTGTGTCATTTAGGATTGATTTTTCTTTGCTGATTTTTTTGTTTAGAGGATTTTTCCAGTGTTGACAGTGGGTATTAAAATCTCCTACTATGATAGTATTGCTGTCAATCTCTCCCTTAATATCCTCCAAGAGTTTTATTTTTTATATATTTAGGTGCTCCTATATTGGGTGTATATATGTTTATCAGAATTAATTCTTCTTGTTGGATTGTTCCCTTTAGTATTGTGAAGTGGCCTTCTTTATCTCTTGTTATGTCCTTCCCTTTGAGATCTAATTTGTCAGATATAAGTATTGCAACCCCAGCCTTTTTTTCATTTCTATTTGCCTGAAATACCATCTTCCATCCCCTCACCCTCAATCTGTGTGCATCTCTTTTCCTGAGGTGGGTTTCTTACAGACAGCAGATATATGGATCATGTTTTCTTATCCAATCAGTTACTCTATGTCTTTTGATTGGAGCATTTAATCCATTTACATTTAAAGTTATCATTGATAACTACTTATCTGTGGCCATTTTTAGTCCTTACCCCTGAATTCCTTATTTGCTTCCTCTTTCTTTTTATTACAGCAGACCCTTTAACATTTCTTGCATTGCTGGTTTGGTGGTAATATATTCCCTTAGTCCTTTTTTGTAGGTGCAGCTCCTGATTTCACCTTCAATTTTGATTGAAAGTCTTAGAGGATACAGTATTCTTGGATTGAGACCTTTCCTTTGCATGACTTTGTATATTCCATTCCATTCCCTTCTGGCCTGATGAGTTTCTGTTGAGTAATCAGTTCCTTTGTAAGAAATTTTCTGTTTCTCTCTGGCTACTTTTAAGATTCGTACTTTGTCATTGGTGTTTGCCATTTTAAGTATAATGTGCCTTGGTGTCGGTTTTTTGGGGTTCATGTTGCTCGGAAATCTGTGAGCTTCTTGGATTTGTGTGGTGTTTTTATTTTCTATATTAGGGAAGTTTTCTGTTATTATTTCTTCATACATGTTTTCTATTCCTTGCTCAGTTTCCGCTCTCTCTGGAACCCAATTATGTGAATGTTGCTTTGTTTCGTGTTATCCCAAAGTTCCTTTTGGTTCTCCTCTTGCTTTTTATTTATTCTTCTAGAAGCTGCTGTACTAGCGTATTTTTTTCCACCTTGTCTTCTAGCTTACTGATGTGGTCCTCTGCTTCTTCTAGTCTACTTTTGATGGTTTCTATTCCATTCTTTATAGCAGTGATATCATTTTTCATTTCTTCTGGACTATTCTGCATTTCTTCTTGCTTCTTGATTTCTTTTTTGGCTCTTATTCACATTGTCAATTTTGTCTTCCATTCTTTTCATCCACTTCCCTGACCTCTTTCTTTGGCAGGCTTATTTCTGCTTCTATTTTGTTTACTTAATTTTCTGATGATACCTGCCTTTCTGTCTTATGTGGGCTGTTTCTTTGTCTTTCCATGGTCTTTCTTCTACAGGTGTCTGGTTATGTAATTCTCTCTCCTACGTTGATACAAAGGCACAAACTATAACATGACCAAGTACTACACAGAAGGCACTGAACAGAAATGTATTCATGATGTTAATAACCACCAATAAGGTGACCACCAATGAAAGATAAATTACTGGTAAATAGAGAAAGAAGAGGAGGAAAATGAGGAAAAAAGAAAAGTCTGAAAATCTATTTTGGAGAAGGGAGAAAAAATGAATCAATCAATAAATATATAATAAAATAAAAAAATAAAAAGGAGAAGAAGAAAAAGAGAAAAGAAAGAGCAAAAAAAATTTAGAGAGAAAAGAAAGAGAATTAGAGAGAAAAGTGGAAAAAATTATAGATGTGAGGAGAAAACTCCAATAGAACAGCCACTAATTCCAACAAATGCCAACAATAAGTACCTGGAGATTAATAGAAACTACAAATAACAACTAATATCAAGGGATGTATGTGAAAGGAGAGGTAAAAAACGAACCAAACAAAGTCAACAAAAAGCAAAATAAAACAAGTAGAATAAGCTAAAACAATTGCACAAAAAAGTACAAAAAAAGTCAATATAATCACCGTTCAGGCAAACAGTAACAAATAGACCTAGAGCAAAACAACTTTTTGGATAGTGAAGACAAGAAGAGAGAGGTTTTGTATGGACTTGGAGTAAGGGATTTGAAATTAGATGTATTAGTGTAGTGAAATTTTAACCAGGTAAAGAGAAAGAATAGGGAGAATATAATGTTGGAAAAGGGAAAGAGAAACAAGACAACAAAATGGGGAAAGTTAGGAGGAGAGTGTTGGCATAAAGGTAGAGTTGAGATAGAGTAAAATTATGCTAAAGGAAAGATAAAAATAGAATGTAGAACTCTAATCCCAAAGTAAAATAAAGAGAAAAGAAAATGACACCTTTTTTTCAAAAATGTAAACTAGTACTAGTAATAATACTAGTTGAAAACAAAAATGTAATAATTAAAAAAGTAAAATCAATTGAGGAGAAAGGAAAAAAGTAGTTTTTTAATTAAAATGTAAAAATAAGAAATAAATAAAAATAAAGAATTTAAAAAAAGGAAAAAAAAAAAAACAGAAAAGAAAGAAAATAGAATGGGCCAGTCATGGAGGTCATTCACTTCCACTATTGTTCTGCTTGGCACTCCTGTTTCCCTGTCTCGAGGGCATTGTAGTTGCCTGTGTTCCACTACTGAGGTGTGTCTTAATCTTTTTATTCTTTTGTGGTTATTCAAGAGTCAATTTGTGCATCATCCACTGGGTGGCATTGTTTTGGAATTGAACTCTGAGACTAAGCACAGGAACACTCTAGCCTGTGCTTAGATCATGCTACTCTGTGGTTCTCAATACCGGTTTGTGGGGATTTGAGCAGCCGGAATACTGTAATAACTCCTTCTTCCTCAGATCAAAATGACTTGTTTTCTAGAGTTCCGCTCTGTTAACAGCTCCGAAAGTCCCCTTCCACACTTAGGGATCACGCCCTGCCCCACATCTGCAGACCTCTCCAGAAGCAGCTTCCTCGCAGCCTGGTTCCCACAGTGTGCAGGCAAAATCTGACCTTTCCATTTGCTATGTGGAGCTCCTCTGAGTCTGTGTGTCTGCGCTGATTGGAGAGTGGTTTTCTGGGTTCCCTGCCTGTTTGGTAGGTGCTGCAGCTAGCTTTTCAGACTGCCGCAGACATCCACCTTCCTCTGCAAGATGGCGCTGTCTCCATGTTTGCGCTGGTGGCTCCAGCAGACAAAAACCCTCTGGCAGTGGTGCTGCCTGTTCAGGGGAGTCCCGTCCAGCAGTCCTCCCCCTTCTCCTGGAAGATTACTGACTTTTAACTTGCCAACAAACACTCCCTGTGCGACTCTCAGCTGCTCTCTTTCCATCTGCCCAGCGACAAGACTCCAGACACGTCCTGATATTCTGCCGCCATTTTTTCTCCTCCCTAGATTTCTCCTAACTCCTTTGTCTTAGGTTATCTGTGACACAAGTATAGAAATGACATAAGCTCTTATTCAAAGTTGTTTCTTTTTGCTCCTTTGGTAGTTGATTATGGGTCTCCTATATATTGTTGAACTAGATGAAGATGTCCTTTATTATTATTATTATTTTTAAAAAATATATTTTATTGATTTTTTTACAGAAAGGAAGGGAGAGGGATAGAAAGTTAGAAACATCGATGAGAGAGAGACATCGATCAGCCGCCTCCTGCACGCCCCCCACTGGGGATTCGCCCGCAACCAATGCACATGCCCTTGACTGGAATCGAACCTGGGACCCTTCAGTCCACAGGCAGACGCTCCATCCACTGAGCCAAACCAGTTTCGGCTATTATTGTTAACCTTAATCAAAATATGTATTGTTTTTAAGTTGTAGTTTTGTTTTTAGATGCTAATTTACCTCTGAAATTGATTTTAGGATAGTGTATTTAATAAAAGTTAAAAATTGTTTAACTGTTTTCAAGGACTCAATTAATTTTGTACTCTAAATTTGCTCTCCATATTATTCAGAAAGTGACCAAATCCATATCATTTAGTTATAGTATTTATCAGACACCAGGTCTTTGTTTTAGTATAAGGTAAAAACCTAGTATAGGTTTATATATATATAAAACCTAGAGGTTAATACATTTCTCCATGATAAAGTAGAATCATCCTTCAAATACATGTCCATCAGAATAGAAAGCTGATGCACTTAACCATTTTACAACATAACTCATAGTCATCCTTTATAAAAACTTAGGATCTTACCCTTAACATGTTTGGATGTAACACATATATTTTGAAACAGGTACCAAAACAAGATAAATAGTCAATAGTAAAGAAACAAAAACAAGGCAATAAAAGAGGGAACATATATTTTTTTTATGATTTAAAGACAAATTCAGTTCAAATCCTTTTTCAAGTTTCACTCTTTCACTTGTCATGTCTACTGATGAAAAGACTATTAGGAGAAAATCTGTTGTCTCTGCTCAATGCGAAGGTCTCTATGAGGCGCATCCATTTTTCCAGGTCAGTTCAGGAACTAAGTTTTGACTATCTTCCTTTACCCTTTCTTTAGGAATATGGTGTCAAAGAGAGTTCTCTCCCCTTACTATGATTTTGGAGCCAGGTAAATTCAACCTACTACATGCAATGATTGCATTAAAAATAAAAACAGAGAGAGAGAAAAACGAGAGGAGAGAGAGAGAGAGAGAGAGAGAGAGAGAGAGAGAGAGAGAGAAAGAGAAAGAGAAAGAGGGGGAGGAAGAGAGAGAGAGGGGAGGGCACTATGGAATATATTACTTAAAGCCCCTGTGGTGTTTAATTTTACATGTCAACTTGACTAGCCAGGATTAAACAAACATTATTTCTGGGTGTGTTTGTGAGGGTGTTTCCAGATGAGATTAGCATTTGAATCAGTGGGCTCAGTAAAAGTAGATCACCCTCCTCATTATAAGGGGACATCAACTAGTCTACTAAGGGCCTGAATAGTACCAAGGGCAGAGAAAGAGGTAATGAAAAATGTATTATATAAATATATATTATTATATAAATATATACTATTATTATATTATTTTCCTAAATTTTAATATAAAATTAAGCATCACACTGGAAACAACCTCCGTGTTTATTGATATATAAATGAGTAAAATATATTATTCAGCAATATATTTATTTTATTCATATTTGAATAAAATCTTGCCATTTGTGACAACATGGATGGACCAAGAAGGAATTATGCTAAGTGAAATAAGTCAGATAGAGAACGAAGAACAAATACAGTCTGAATTTGCTTATACACTAATTCTAATAAACAAAGCAAATGCACAAACAACAACAAGAAAAACAGTAATAGTTTCATAGAAACAGAGAACCAGCTGATAGTTGCTAAAGGCAGGATTAGGAGAGGTGTGCTGGGAAAGGGAGATTGGGGAACAGGAAAATGGGTAAAAAAGTTAAGTGCCTTAGAATTGAGTTTGATTCAGTGAAGCACTTTTAACCATGGGAGCAAAAACACCAAAATAAAAGAACAACAACAACCAAAAACAACAGAGAGGTTGCCTGCAGCTCTCACCTGGTTTTCCCACTGGTGTCATTTGGCATAGCTATAGTACAAAGATGTCATGGCGGAAAGTTGTGAAAGCCACAGCTTGCTAAAATTTCACCAGAAAAAAAAGTTAAGCATTATACTTAATAGGAATGAAAGATAAATTGATGATCAGGATACTCTGGCACAAACTACTTTTCAGAATTACAAAGTAGGCTTGATTTGTGAGAGAGGAAACAAATATTTTCCTGAGGAAAATGCCCCTAAGTAATGATGGATTCTTTTTATAACTTCACTTATGTAGTATCTCGCTTCAGGCTTCACATCTTTCTGGAAATCAGGAAACCTGAACTATATTGATATATTGATCCAGCACTCATCTTAGTAGCTATATTTAACATTTCCTCCCACAAGGAAGAAATTCTTTATATTTATGCAGCATTTTGTGGACATATATACTGTGAAAACCCTGGCTAAAAAACTGCTTTTTGTTTAGAGATAGGAAATACCTTTTAACATGGGTTCAAAATGCCAAAGAAAGTTCTGAATAAGAGATCTCCAACAACACTTGTGCATTTTACATATTTATATTATAATTTTTCTTGCACTTGAAGAAACAAGTATACCTCCTGTAAATCCCTCCATTTAAAAAATTAATATAGAATCACATTTTTTTAGTTACTACATTCTAATATTGTTATGTTTATAATAAAAATGAGATATATATTTATCTACCCATCTTCAAATTATTAGACAAGTGACTATGATAAGGACTTAGTATTAATTATCTTTTGGTCTTAAGTTGAGGAGGAATATAGGGGTTAACCTGGGGGTGGGGGCTAGCAATCTGAATCTGTGCTAGTGACCAGTAAGTATCCTGGTGTATGTTCTTGTTAGCCTATAATTAAGTCACTGCCCCTTCCTTAGGCAATAGTCTGTTTTCCTGGGTGCTCCCAATTTGCAGTGGCCCCAGGCTGGGAATTTGGCATCTTGGCCAGAGTGGGGGTCGCTGGTGCCACCCAGGCCAGGCATTTAGATATAATCTAACCTCCCAATTCTAACTGACTCAGGAGGGGCTGTGAAAGCTCACCACAAAATTTCAGTAGTTTGGAAACAAATAGGAAAGAAAGAAATTTAGGAATATATAAAGGGTGGTCTCATTGTATTAACTATTCAGGTTTTGGATCTTTGAATTCCCTGAACCAGTAGCACTGCTTTAAATAAAGGAGGATTGAGGACTGTGTATTTTCCAGTCTCTTGGTAAATTCTGCCATAAAGTCGCCTTGTTAGTACAAATCCTCTTTGAGAAACTATGAGTTTTATCTGTATCTGATACTAAATTACATGCTTCACATATAACTGAGGCCTAGGAAGAAAATTTCTTCAAGATTACTTAGGAAGTGGAAAAGTTAGCAATTGCAGTCCATGTACTAGATGGCTTTTCCAGCCATACCTCACTATTAACTGATTACTCTGAGATTAACTTGCAGTTTCCAGAAAGTCTCTGATCAGTCTCCTATCTGACCAGGGATGTGGTCAAGAACCCTATTCAGAGACAGTTTGTTTTTCTCACAATATCACAAAATATCTGCTGTGCAAAAACAGGAGTTTGAACACCATATTTTTAACTAAGAATTTTATAATACTTAGAGTCCTGAAAGACAGAATATTGATTCTGATTAATCAATTTGAGCATATAAGGTGGCTTAGTGCTGAAAATAATAACTGGCCAAATGTATTCAGAAGATGTTCATAAATATGGACCCTGAAGACATGTTGCAAACACTGATTCTGCCACTGTCTAGCTCTTGCCTAATCTCTTTTGGAACTGAATATTGTTAGGTATTTCTTAGAAATAATATTTATTTATGTAAAGTATAAAATGAGCACAAGTTTGTTAACTGAAAATATGGGTAATTTAACTCACCCTCTTGAGCACTTCAAGTTCAACCCACTTATGTATGATTTTCAAGTCATTGGACCACAGCATTGTCCAAAAAGTTATCTCTACAGTTTTTTATTATCATATGTTCAAATTAACTAGATTTTTCTATACTTATTTTTTCATATTTAAGGTATCTATGTGTAAAATAATTAAGTATAGTTTTGATAACTGTCATGATCACAAATTCTATATGTCTACAGGGTAGTTAGTACACAGAGGGCTGGCTATATTTAATTCATTAGTCATCTAGATTTAAAAAATTTTCATACACACACACACACACACACACACACACACTGAATGGTCAGATTATTATGACCACCTGATGTTTGTAGGCAAATTAGCTGTACACTGCTTCATATAGGATATGGAAGCTGAAGGCCTGTTCGAACACTTTTGCTGTCTGGAGTTACCAAGATAAAATGTTTCCAATTTGCACAGGAACACAGGATTGGAAAGTGGAGCACTGGAGAAAAAGTCATATGGTCTGATGAATCACTTTTCCAGTTGCATCATGTAGATGGCAGAGTGAGAATTTCACAGAAACAGCATGAAAGCATGCACCCCACATGCATGAGTACAACCCTTCAAGTTGGTTTGGGGCATGTTTTCCTGGCATGATTTGGGCTCTTTAATTCATATGGAACAATGTCTGAATAGCACAACACACCTAAGTATTATTGCTCAAGTTCATCCTATCATGTTGATGGCATATCCCAATGGAGATGGCTTCCTCCAACAAGACAATGCGCAATGCCATGGTGCTCATATTGTGCAGGAGTGGTTTCAAGAACATGAGGGAGGCTTTACCTTGCTTAGGTGTCCCCCATAATTACCAGATCTCAATCCAATTGAGCATTTGTGGGATTCAATTAAAAAGAGCCATCAGGCAGCTGGTCCCACAACCATCAAATCTCACAAAACTGGACAGTGCTGTTCATCAGGCATGGTGTCAGATTCCTTGCATCACCTTTCAACATCTCGTGAAGTTAATGCCAAGAAGACTCGCCTCAGTATTGAAGACACAAGGTGGCCCAACGAAGTACTAGTGGGATGGTCATAATAATCTGGCTACTCAATATATATATAATCTTATAATGAAATACAGTAGTTCTCCCTTATTCAAGGTTTTGCTTCCTGCAATTTTAGTTAACTGTAGTCAACCACAGTCTCAAAATATTAACTGGAAAATTATAGAAATAAATAAATTTGTTAAGTTTTAAATTACATGACATTTTGAGTAGTGTGATGAAATCTATCACCATCTCACGCTGTCTAACCTGAGATACAAATCATCCGTTGGTCCAGGGTATCCCCATTGCATGTCACCCACAGCTCCTCAGTCACTTAGTAGACATGTTGGTTATCAGGTCGACAGTTGAAGTATCAGTGTGCTTGTGTCCAAGTGACTCTTATTTTACTTAATAATGGCTCCAAAGCATAAGGGTAATAGTGCTGGCAATTCAGATATGCCAAAGAGAAGCCTTGAAGTGTTTCCTCTCAGTGAAAGATATGAGTGCACAGGGGGAAAAAAACACATGGTCTAATCAGGGTTTAGTATGATCCACAGTTTCAGGTATCCACTGGGAGTCTTGGAACATATCCCCCACAGACAAGGGGCAATGGCCATGCAGTCAATTTATTGAAAACTATTGAATTGGTTATTTTCTGTTTAGACTTTTCTTTATTCTAACAATGGCAAGGTCAAATAAAATCAGTAGATAATAGCATGAGGAATGTAATGTTGTAAAATTTGAAAATCAGATTAACTTGCACCTATTTCAAATAATCTTGTTGCCTGTTTCATTAAGTAATTCCACATTGATGGGAGAAACACTTAAGAAAAAACTTGGATGTATATTGGTATTTTCATCATAGTCATTCATCACCATAACAAGTAACCAAAGACCCTTTGAAAAGAATATATCTGGCACTGCATAGATTCCAAAGCACTCACTTCTTATGTAACACACTTTGAGAAGCATAAATATGAATGTTATGCTAATTTGTCTGCTTTTTGACCCATAGTTTATTTAAAATCCTAGAGGATTTTCAAGAGGCTATTGCTTCATTAAATTAACTTGCAAAGCAAAGCTTAACTTCAGCCTTTTATTAGGATGAATTAATCTAAAAAATTATTTGAAGAGTGAATAAATATAAGGTCTTCAAAAAGTACAGCTCAATTTAAGCATTAGTTGTGAGCTGCCATAATAGCTTAAATCTAGAGTCAAACAGTCCTTAATTTAATTCCCTACTTAACTTCTTTCTAGCTGTGTGTCCTTCAGTATGTTATTTACACTCTTTTAGTCCTGAGTATACTCAGTAGTAAATTTCAGTAAATGATAATACCTATATCTCTGATTGTTTTTAGGATTAATATAACAATTATTCAAAGATTTAAGAACAGTCTCTGGCACCTACTAAGCACTCAATATATAGTTACTATTAAATATTTCTTAATAATTTTCGGAACCTGAATTCATAACAGCAATTGTATAGAGCAAAATACAAACCATTATTCAATTGATAAATTTTTCTCTATGAGCTATCATGATGTTTTAACAATTTGAGGACATGGTGGTTTTTTATAAGATTCTTTAAGATATTCAAAATATAATCATTTTAAAATAAAATTTATCATTGACTTTCACTGAATGAGGTCTAGGATAAGTCCTGTAGGTAAGATAAGATTTCTAATATCAGATACTTATGGACTAGTTTTGCAGAAAGGACATGTATAGACCATAATAATAAGCAAAACAATGAATAGCAAGTAATAATTAGAAAAAGAATAAGTGATAAGTGACAAAAAATTTGAGAGAAAATAAATCATTATAAACTCATGGAGATACTAAGCCTTAAACTTACCTTTTAAGAAAAGGTAGAATTTTAGTTTAGAGAATTTCAGAGAAATTAATAAAATTTGAATTTATACATGTGTGGTTAAATAAGAGTAAGAAGTTCAAAGATAAGAACTTATAATGTATTTGGGAAACTAAGAATGGAATTTTCATTTAGAACAGAGTTCTAAATTGATTTCAGAGAGGAAGGGAGAGGGAGAGATAGAAACATCAATGATGAGAATCATTGATCAGCTGTCTCCTGCATGTCCCCCACTGGGGATTGAGACTGCAACCTAGGAATATGCTTCTGAAAGGAACTGAACCTGGGAAGTCCCAGTAGGCAGGCTGATACTTCATCCACTGAGCCAGATTGGCCAGTGCTAGAACAGAGTTATTATAGGAGAGAAGAAGGTGAACATCTTTGGGGAGTTCTGAGATCCTAGGAAAAGAATATAACTTGATATATAAAGCAATAGTGTTAATTTGCTAACTTATCTAAATTAAAATATACACTTAAGAAAACCATGGGAGATGTAAATACAAGATATATGTTTACATACATCTTCCTTAGAGATTTTTGGACTGGTTTGTCATCTATTGGAAATCACATAAATAAATTATACTATTGCATTGTCATCAGCTATCAACTTTGCATACATATGGCTATCTTTTTTTTTCTGTCCTTCATCAATCTCTTTATTAGCTTCTAGAATAAATTTATCATATAAAGAACATCATGGTGCTTTTAGTTTTACTTACAGTACCTACAACTTACTGAAAAGTTTCATTAGACATAAACTTCTTTCTTTTCTGTCACATTTCCATGTCGGGGGAATAGATGTCTGTGCACTCCTCCTTCCCAACACACACACACACACACACACACACACACACACACACACACACACCTTGACTCTGCTAGTTCCTTCCTCTTTGCTTCTTGTCTTTTCTACTCTTCTTTCCCCAAAATATCCATATTCTCCTCCCTTTTCAAACAGAAATTTCCCTCTTCTCTAGGTTTGCAAGTGCCAGCCTGACCCAGAGGATGTCAGCTCCATTTTACAGTTTTCATAGCATTTTCTAAACAGAGGCTGCCTCCTCTCTTCTAAGATTCTTGCATTTGTTACAAAAAATGCAAATATTTCCCCTGAATTAGTTTATAAATACAAACCAGCATTCAACTATTAAAATGGATAAGTGATAAGATAAAAATATTTATTAGAAGTTAAGTCAAAAACAGTTATGGAACAACGTTTAGATTTTCTTTTTGGTGGAATATACATATACTCACAAAACATCTCACACCAATTACATCAAATGCTAATTTATCATTATGAGAATGATATGAAGGGACTTTCTCTTATTATTCACACTCCTGAATTATGTTGAATTTTTATTATAGGCATAATAAAATTTATGGTAGAAAATAACAATGTTTTCATTTGAAAAAGAAATTATATACATTAAAGTTTTCAAAATGAATTTGACAAAGCACTTATAGTTTGAGCAAATTTTATTAAGTATACTAGAGGCCCAGTGCACGAAATTTGTGCATTTGGGGGGAGGGGATATCCTTCAGCCAAGTCTGCACCCTCTCATAGTCCAGGAACCTTCAGGGCAGTAGGCCTAAACGGGCAGTTGGACATCCTTAACGCTGCTGTGGAGGCGGGAGAGGCTCCTGCCACCACCACTGTGCTCGTCAGCTGTGAGCCTGGTTCAGGGCTTCTGGATGAGTAGCGGTCCTTGTGTGGTAGTGCACTGACCACCAGGGGCAGCTCCTGAGTTGAGCGACTGATTGTTCCTTTGTTCTACCGATTTGCATATTAACCTTTTATTATATAGGATAATAAATACTGATCTCTTTAATAAATACTTAAATACATATTTGAATGTAATCCTCCATGCTACTCTAAAAATAAATATACTTTTCCAATTTTATCAGTAAAGAAACAGAGATCCAGAGAATTTAAGACACTTGTCCAAGGTTATATAACTATTAAATAGTAAAGATAGGATTCAAAATTATTTTTTGTTATTGATTTTTAGCATTATAATTCTCTCTTATTTATGAAAATTTACTCAGCTAGAAATGAAAGATTTTTTTAATGGATTTGGTAACTATGTATATTTATTGTTTATGTACAGGAAAGTAGCATGACTGAGAAAGGTAGTAATCAATTTAAGAATTTTTAAGGTCTATGTAAATAATCTAGCATTTGATTTATTCAGTTTATTGTGGACTCTTGTTTAAGTCACATGGGAAAGCTTATCATGCTATATATACCATGGAATGACCCTGAAGGGAATTAATACAACTAAATATAATTTTCTAATTTTCCTATTCTACATAAACCCAATTGACTATGCTAAGTATCCATGAAGAGTTAATTGGCATTATAGTGCCCACATGGTACTCTTATTAACACTGAAGAAGTTGTTAAAGTGGAAGTGCTAACTATATCAAGAAAGCAGACCTTCACATCATATTGTTTTGTAAGAAATTTAAAAGTTTTTTAAACGTTCAGGAAAAAAGTCATTAAGGAACTAGAGCAAAATATTTTTAAGTGAAATTTAATTTTCTGCCATCTGAGCTGAAGTTTAATTGAGGAATTCAGTTCTAGTGGTGATGTGAAAGCAGAATACTGTCAATTTAGCTGTGTCAAAAATGCATTTAGTTTAATAAATATTCATTGAGTAATATAAGCCTAGCACTGTGTGAATTACTTGGGATAAAAATATAAATGAGGCCGAGACCGGTTTGGCTCAGTGGATAGAGCATCGGCTTGCGGACTGAGAGGTCCCGGGTTCGATTCCGGTTGGGGGCATGTACCTTGCTTGCGGGCACATCTCCACAGTGGGGCGTGCAGGAGGCGGCTGATCGATGTCTCTCTCTCATCGATGTTTCTGACTTTCTATCTCTCCTTTATTCTCTGTAAAAAATCAATAAAATATATTTAAAAATATAATGAGGCATAGTTTTCCTCCTCAAGGAGATTATACAGGTTAACAATTACAATGCACATGTATAATAACATCATATTAGAGTCAGGAGCTGTTCCACTGAGTATGTGACACATAATCTGTGGCCTAAATGTGACCTAGGATTTATTTTGTAAACAAGTCAGACTAATAGTTATAGCAGAGAAATACCTCAAGAAAGGAGGCATGAAGAAGCTTGACTCATCAAGAGAATGTCAAGAGTAGTTTGGAGAAGTGGTGGAGAATGAAGTTAGTTGAGAACAAATTCATGAAGATCTTTGAGGGACATGCAAAAATTTTAAATTATGTCCAAAATAAATCCTTTCCTTCATTTTTATAAAACTGTCTCTACTATTTATCCAGAGGATGAAGGAAAAAAGTGAGTCTCATTTTGGCCATAACCCCAAACTGGCCCTATATTCATTGCCAAATTCTATCAATGATCCTACCTTCAGCAGGTTTTCAAGATATTTTCTCAATCTTCATTGATAAGATCTTACTTTAAGATATTATCTTCTACACATTAAATGAAACTACTTTAATAGTTTTTCTTCTTTCTCCAGCTTCTGGCCCTTGTGATCTGAGTTTATGTAATGAAGGAAAGGAGCTAGAAAGAAAAGAAAAGATGACACAATAGGAAAAAAAAAGAATAAAAAGTAAAGTAGCAGGAGATAAAATTTAAAACAGAGAGAGACAAATTTGTCTGATACAGAAGCTCCCTATTCTCTGAAATGACTGGAAAATAATACATATAAGTTCAGAGGTGCAGTCACTTCTCTACAACATGACGTGTACATTCCTAAAAATCAGTGGATGTATTTATTAGAGTTCTCTGGAGAAACAGAAGCAATAGGATGTATATCTATTTGTACTTTATCTCTATTTCTATTCCTATCTCTCTATCTAGAGAGGAGAGGAGAGGAGAGGAGAGAAGAGAGAGATACTCGTTTATTTTAAGGAATTGGATCAGAATAATGGAGGCTGGCAAGTCCAAAATCTGTAAGGCAGACTCGCAGCCAGAGACCTAGGGAGAGTTGATGTCACAGCTTAAGTCTAAAGATGTTTTGAAGGCAGTTTTACCTTTTTATCTCAGTTTGTCTTCTTTTAAGATCTTCAATTGATTTATTAAGACCCACTATGCTATAGAGGATAATCTGCTTTACTAAAAATCTACTGATTTAGCCCTCTCCAGTTTGGCTCATTGGATAGAGCGCCAGCCTGCGGACTGAGGGTCTCAGATTCAATTCCGGTTAAGGGCATGTATTTTGGTTGCAGGCGCATCCCTAGTAGGGGGTGTGCAGGAGGCAGCGGATTGATGTTTCTCTCTTATCAATATTTTTAACTCTCTATCCCTCTTCCCTTCCTCTCTGTAAAAAATCAATAAAATATATTTTTAAAAATCTACTGACTTAAATGCTAATATAATCTATAAGATACTTTTATTATAACATCCGGACTAGTGTTGGAACAAATATATAGGACCATAATCTATCCAAGTTTCACAAAATTGGCCATTCCAGAAGGCTATGCAAAGTCATATAATCAAATCCATAGAATTTATGGAAAAAGTGGGGTTGACAGATTAACATTCAATAACATCAATAACACAAAAATATGTATACTTTTAATGATTAATAAATATATACATATTACCATAAATATGACACTTTACAGTAAAAGCTAGTTTATTTGTGGAAGTGAATGTGGGAAGGGTTTTAGTTTGTGAGTAATTGTGAAGTGATGGAAGGAGGGTTAGCTAAAATTGCCCAGAAATTAGTAATGCCAGATGTGAATGAGTGTGTTTTTGTTTTTTTCTCTCTTTGATGGTGTTTATTTATTTATTTATTTATTTATTTATTTATTTTATTTTTTTCTACATATCTGCCCATTGCCCACCCTCCCTCCCAGGCATACCGAAACCCCCCAGTGTCAATGTTCATTGGTTATGCTATATGCATGCATACAAGTCCTTTGATTGATCTCTTATCTACCTCACCTAACTTAAACTTTCCCGCTGTATTTTCACAGTCTGTTTGATGCTTTACTGCCTCTGTATCTATCTTTTGTTCATTAGTTTATAATGTTCTTTATTATCCACAAATGAGTGAGTTCATGTGATACTTCTCCTTCATTGACTGGCTTATTTCACTAAGCATAAGGCTCTCCAGTTCCAACCAGGTTGCTGCAAATGGTAAGAATTCCTTCTTTTTAATGGCAGCATAGAACACCATTGTGTAGATGTACCACAGTTTTCTGATTCACTCATCTGCTGACGGGCACCTAGGCTGTTTCCAAATTGTAGCTATTGTAAATTGTGATGCTATGAACATAGGGGTGCATAAATCTTTTCTAATTGGTGTTTGTGATTTCCGAAGAGTGGAATTACAGGGTCAAATGGGAGATCCATTTTAAGTTTTTTTTAGGAAACGCCATACTGTTCTCCACATTGGATTCACCAGTCTGCATTCCCACCAACAGTGCACAAGGGTTTCTTTTTCTCCACATCCTCGCCAACACTTGTCCTTTGTTGATTTGTTGATGATTGCCATTCTGATTGGTGTAGAGATAGTATCGCATTGTCGTTTTGATTGGCATCTCTCAGAAGATTAGTGACTTTGAACATCTTTTCATGTGTCTCTTGGCCTTTGTTCTATTGTCTTTTTTGAGAACAGTTGCTTTGTAATATAGCTTGAAATCTGGTATTGAGATCCCACCTAGTTTATTCTTCTTTCTCAGAATTGCTTTGGCTATTTGTGGTCTTTGTTTTTTGTTACAGATGAATCTATGAAGAATTCTTTCTAGGTCTGTGAAGAATGTCGTTGGTGTTTTAATGGGTAGTGCATTGAATCTATAGATTGCTTTGCATAGTATGGACATTTTAATGATGTTGATTCTCCCAATCCATGAACATGGTATGCTGTTCCATCTGTTAACATCTTCCTCTAGCACTTTTTTCAGTGTCCTGTAGTTTTCTACTTACAGGTCTTTTACCTCGTTAATTAGGTTTATTCCTAGGTATCTTTACTTTTTTGTGTGCGATGGTAAATGGGATTGCTTTTTCTCTCTCTTTTTGTAATTTCACTATTAGTGTACAGAAATGCCACCAATTTCTTGGCATTAACTTTGTATTCAGCTACATTGCTGAATTCATTTATTAAGTCAATTAGTTTTGGGATAGAGTCCTTTGGGTTTTTTATGTACAATATCATGTCATCTGCAAATAAGGACAGCTTTACTTCTTTTTTTCCAATTTGGATGCCTTTTATTTCTTCTTGTCTAATTTAAATGGCTAATACTTCCAGTACTATGTCAAACAGGAGAGGTGAGAGTGGGTCTCCCTGTCTTGTTCCTGTTCTTAGGGGAAATGATTTTAGTTTTTGCCCTTTGACTATGATGTTAGCTGTGGGTTTCTCAGATATGGCTTTTGTGATGTTAAGGTATGATCCCTCTATTCCCATTTTGCTGAGAGTTTTTATCAAGAAAGAGTGTTGGATTTTGTCAAATGCTTTTTCTGCATCAATGATATGACTATGTTATTTTTATATCTCAATTTGTTTATGTGATGTATCACGCTTACTGATTGGTGGATATTATACCATCCCTGCATTCCAGGGATGAATCCTGCTTGGTCATGGTGTATGATCTTTCTGATGTACTGCTGGATCTGATTTGCTAGAATTTTGTTGAGGATTTTGGCATCTATGTTCATGAGAGATATTGGCCTATAATTCTCTTTCATTGTGTTGTCTTTATCTGGTTTTGGCATTAGGGTGATGCTGGCTTCATAGAAGGTGTTTGGAAGTGTTCCTACTTCTTGAAAGTTTTTGAACAGTCTGAGGAGGATAAATTTTAATTCTTCCTTGAACGTTTGGTAAAACTCTACTCTGTAGCTATCTGGTCCCGGGCTTTTGTTTGCTGGAAGGTTTTAGATGACTGCTTCAATTTCTTCCATAGTTATTGGCCTATTAAGATGTTTAGATTCTCCCTGATTGAGTTTTGGAAGGTTATATTTTTCTAGGAATATGTCCATTTCCTGCAGGATGTCCAATTTGTTGGAATAGAGTTGTTCATAGTATTTTTTAACAATCCTTTTTATTTTGGCCGGGTTTGTTGTTATTTCTCCTCTTGAATTTCTGATTTTGTTTATTTGGGTCTTCTCTCTTTGCTTCTTGGTGAGCCTGGCTAGAGGTCCATCAATCTTGCTTATCCTTTCAAAGAACCAGCTCTTGGTTTTGTTGATCTTTTGAATTGTTTCTCTGGTCTCCATGTTGTTTATCTCTGCTGATCTTTACTATTTCCCTCCTTCTGTTTACACTGGGCTTTTCTTGTTGCTCTCTTTCTAGCTCTTTGAGTTGTAGTGTTAGGTAATTTATTACCGTTGTTTCCTGTTTTTTTGCAGTAGGCTTGTAGGGCTATGAACTTCCCTCTCAAGACTGCTTTCACTGTGTCCCATAAATTTTGTATTGTTGTGTTGTCATTGTCATTTTTTGTTACAATGTTTTTTATTTCTTCCTTGATCTCTTTGGTTACCCAGTCATGTTTAATAGCATGCTGTTTAGTCTCCATGTGTTTGATTTCCTTCTGTTGTTTTTATTATAGTTAATTTCCAGTTTTATGCGACTGTGGTCTGAGAAAATGCTTGATATGATTTCTATCTTCTTGAATTTGAAGACACTTTCTTTATGACCCAGCATATGATCTACCTTTGAAAATAACCCATGTGCTCTGGAGAAGAATGTATATTCTGTGACTTTGGAGTGAAATGTTCTGAAGATGTCAATTAATTCTATCTGGTCTTGTGAGACATGTAGGATTGACGTTTCTTTGGTGATTTTTTGTTTAGAGGATTTGTACAACGGTGACAGTGGGGTATTAATGTCTCCTGCTATTATTTTATTGCTGTCAATCTCTCCCTTAATATCCTCCAAGAGTATTTTTATCTATTTAGGTGCTCCTATATTGGGTGCATATATGTTTACCAGAATTATATCTTCTTGTTGGATTGTTCCCTTTAGTATTATGAAGTGGCCTTCTTTATCTCTTGTTATGTTCCTTACTTTGAGATATAATATGTCAGATATAAGTATTGTAACCCCAGCTATTTTTCATTTCCATTTGCCTGAAATACCATCTTCCATCCCTTCACCCTCAATCTGTGTGCATCTCATTTCCTGAGGTGGGTTTCTTGCAGACAGCAGACATATGGATCACGTTTTCTTATCCAATCGGTTACCCTATATCTTTTGATTTGAGCATTTAATCCCTTTACATTTAAAGTTATTATTGATAGGTACTTATCTGTTGCCATTTTTAGCCCTAACCCCGAGTTCCTTTTTCGCTTCCTCTTTCTTTTTATTAAAGCAAACCCTTTATCATTGCTTGCATTGCTTGTTTGGTGGTAATATATTTCCTCAGTCCTTTTTTGTCTGTGAAGCTTCTGGTTTCACCTTCAATTTTGATTGAAAGTCTTGTAGGGTACAATATACTTGGATTCAGACCCTTCCTTTGCATGACTTTGTATATTTCATTCCATGCCCTTTTGTCCTGATGAGTTTCTGTTGAGAAATCAGTAGCTAGTCTTATGGGGGTTCCTTTGTAGGTAACTTTCTGTTTCTCTCTTGCTGCTTTTAAGATTCTTACTTTGTCGTCGGTATTTGCCAATTTAATTATAATGTGCCTTGGTGTTGGTTTGTTGGGGTTAATTTTGCTTGGGACTCTGTGAGCTTCTTGGATGTGTGGTTTTTTTCTTTCCTATATTGGGGAAATTTTCTGTCATTATTTCTTCAAACATGTTCTCTAATCCTTGTTCAGTTTCCACTCTTTCAGGAACCCCAATTATGTGGATGTTGCTTTGTTTCATGTTATCCCAAAGTTCCCTTATGCTCTCCTCTTGCTTTTTAACTTCTTTTTCTAGAAGCTGCTGTACTTGGGTATTTTTTCCTACCATGTCTTCTAGCTCACTGATGTGGTCCTCTGCTTCTTCTAGTCTACTTTTGATGTTTTCTATTGAGTTCTTTATAGCAGTGATGTCATTTTTCACTTCTTCTTAATTATTCTGCATTTTTTTTTTTAGGTTCTTCTGCATTTCTTCATGCTGCTTCTTCATTTCCTCTTGGCTCTTATTCACAATGTCAAATTTGTCTTCCATTCTTTTCATCCACCTTATAATGATTTCTCTGAACTCTTTCTCTGGCAGGCTTAATTCTGGTTCTATTTCATTTACTTCCTTTTCTGGTGATACCTGCCTATCTGTCCGATGTTGTCTGTTTCTTCATCTGCCCATGGTTTTTCTTCTCTGGGTGTCTGGTTATGTAGTTCTCTCTCCTACGTTGATTCAAAGGCACATACTACAACACGACCTAATACAACACACAAGGCACTGAAGAGAAATGTATTTACGATGTTAATAATCACCAATAAGGTCACCACCTATGAAATACAAATTAGCGGTAAGTAGATGAAGAAGAGGAGGAAATTGATGGAAAAGAATGGAAAGAAGTGCCAAAATCAAATTGGAAGCGGGATAAAAAATATGTAAATAAATGAACTAAAAATTAAAATAAAATAAAATAAAGGAGAAGGAGAAAAAGAAAATAGAAAGAGAAATAAAGTCAGAGGTAAAAGTGGATAAGAGAGAAAAGGGGAAGAAAATATAGATGTGAGGAGAAAACTACAATAGAACAGTCACTAATCCCAATAAAGGCCAGCAACCAGTACCTAGAGATTAATACAAACTGCAAATAACAACTGGTAACTGGTAATGAGGGATTCGAGGGACAAGTGAGGTAAACAACAAAGCAAGCAAAAAGCAAAATAAAACAAGTAGAATAAGCTAAAACAATCTCACAAAAAATTTCAACAAATCGATATAATCACTTTTCAGGCAAATAGCAACAAAAAGACTTAGAGAAAAAACAAATTTTTGGCTAGTGAAGACTAGAAGAGAGAGATTTGTATGGACTTGTAGTAGAGGATTTGAAATTAGATATATAAGTGGGATGAAATTTTAAACAGGTAAAGAGAAAGAATAGGGAGAATCTAAATTTGGAATGGAGAAAGAGAAACAAGACAACAAAATGGGGAAAGTTAGTAGGGAAGTGTTGGCATAAAGGTAGAGTTGAGTTGGAGTAAAATTATGCTATAGGAACTACGAAAATAGAATGTAGAACTCTAATCCTGAAGTAAAATAAAGAGAAAACAAAATGACACTTGTTTTTTTTTTCCAAAAAGGTAAAATACTAGTAGTAATTAATAATACTAGTTGAAAACAAAAATGTTATAATTAAAAAGGTAAAATTAATTGAGGCCAAAAGAAAAAAAATAGTCTTTTAATTAGAATATGTAAAAATGAAAAATTAAAAAAAAATTTAAAAAAGAAAGAGAAAAAGAAATAGAATGTTCATTCACTTCCACTATTATTCTGCTTGGCACTCCTGTTTCCCAGTAGGGAAGGTATTGCAGTTCCCTGTGTTCCACTGTTGCTGTTTTAATCTCTTTATTCTTTTGTGGTTCTACAAGAGTCAATTTGTGTGTCATACACTGGGTGGTAGTGTTTCAGAATTGATCTCTGAGACAAAGCACAGGACCTCTCTAGGCTGTGCTCTGATCCTGCTACTCTGTGGTGCTCAAAACCGGTTTGTGGGGATTTTGCAGCCAGGACACTGTAATAATTCCCAAGCTGTCCCTCTGCCTCAGATAAAAACAAGTCCTTTTCCAGAGCTCCCCTCTGTCAACAGCTTGGAGAGTTTGACTCCACACTTAGGGATCACACCCTGCCCCACCTCCGCAGATCTCTCCAGAGGCAGCTTTCCCACAGCCCAGTTCCCACAGTGTGCACATCTCTGTTCTGCGGGTGTAGGAGACCTCACCCTATCCCAGGCGAAATCTGACCTTTCTGTGGGTCGTGTGAATCTCTGAATCCGCCGCCCACGTGTCTGCGCTGTTTGGAGAGCAGTGTTCTGGGTCCCTGGGTCCCTGGCTGCTTGGTGGGTGCCCCAGCCGCAGGTGTCAGACCACCACAGACATCCACCTCCCTCTGCAAGATGGCGAGTTTTCCCATTCGAGCTGGTGGCTCCGGCAGACAATATCCCCATGTCAGTGGGGCTGCCTGGGCAGTCCCCCACCTTCTCCTGGAGGATAACTGACTCTTAACTTGCCAACAAACACTCCCAGTGCAACTCTCAGCTGCTCTCTCTCCCTCTGCCCAGTGACAAAGCTCCAGACGCTTCTACTCTGCCACCATTTTTCTCCCCCCGATGGGTGTGTTTTCAGCACACTATGGGGAACTAAGCTGGTAGATGTTTGAGGTAGATCTTTGTAGGTCCATTTTGTTTATTACTATGCTGCTCATCTCACTTTGGTGCTGCTTTCTGTGTTTATCTAGTGGATGGAATCAGAAATTATAAAATTTGAGTTATATTTAAACAGTGCCTTAATTTATAAATTATATTGGAATAAATTCCCATTTGAAAAACAGAAAAAATACTTTATTTAAATTTATGATAAGAGGTGGAGGGATGGACAGAATTAACAGAATTCATATTATCATCAGTGTTTTTTACAAAGAAGTATAATTCATCTGCTGAAAAGGAAAGTGGTGAGCAGGAGAATCTGAGAACCTATAGAGATCTGCATTAAACATGTTAAGTGCTGAGTAGGTAGTCAGTAAGAATATATTAAATGAAAGAATCAAGGAATAAGCAAAACAATGCTATGGTAAATGAAAATCAGAGTAATTTTTGCATGAGGCAGTATAATTCCTAATTGGCTTTAATTGTCTACCTGAGTTAAAAGATAGTTGCATTGATTCGAAGTGCGGAATCATGAATATCCTGGAAAGAGAAAGACTTGGTACACTGTGTGGATCCAGTTGGGATAAGAAAGAAAATAAATCTGGAAGAATAACAACAGAGAGAGAGAGGAGAGGAAAGCAGAGGAGAG
>PVJN01008943.1:0-62788 GCA_004026805.1 Lasiurus borealis
CACAGCGGGGCCCGTGGGGGCCGGACGAGCTCGTGGCTGGCCGGCCTGCCTGCAGACGCCTCGCTCAGGACATCCAGTTCTGCTGACTCAAAACCCTGAGCGGGTCTGGCTCCCTGCAGGGCCAAGTTTGCCGCTGGCTCCTGGGCGGGCTGGGTCTGATTTCTGGCCCTCCCTGGCCCCTGCTCCTGGGTGAGCCTGGCGGGCGGGCGGGGAATTGGGGGGTGAGGGGAGGGTTAGGGGGGGCGGCTGCCCTGCCCCTGGCTGATGATCCCTCGCAGGCTGGAGTGATAAAAATCTCCCTGTCACAGCCAAGCCGAGGTTATCTTGTTCCAGGGTTAATGCTTTCCAGCTGCTTTCTCCGCTCGCTTCCCGGGCTGGCTGGGGCGGTCAGGGGTTATCTCTGCGTTTTGCTAAACACCAACCTGGGCGCAGGCTCCTTGCAGGAGGTGCCCTTGGACGGACGGATGGACAGACGGACCAGGACTGTCAGGGACTCTGCCTTGGCCTCCCTCCAGGCTGCTGGCTGCTCTGTTCTCTGAGCCTGAGCCCCTCTCTCCTCCCCCCGCCCCCCCATCCTTTCAGGGTGGGTGGGACTTCTCAGCAGATGGAGAAGAGGGGAGAGCTGCTGGGCTGTGAGCAAAGCCTGGGAGGGCTGGGGGGGGGGGCTGGGCACTCGGGGAGCAGGTGGTGCTGTTTGGAGAGTTGCTGGGCAGAGGGAGACGAGACGGACGAGGCGGGAAAGATGGGGAGACACGTGGTGGGTGGGGGCTCAGGCTTTGAAGGGGCCAAGTTCGGGGTGACGGTGCGGGACCAGGAGGGGTTTCAGGGGGGGCGGGGAAGGGTGTGGAGTGACGGTTGCAGGTGAAGACGCTTCTCGGTCTCTGGAGCCGGAAACAGGCTGTTTCTTCTGGGACGGACGCCCCACCCCCCACGCCCCACCTCTGCGGGAGCGGAGCCGTTCTTTTGTTCACCCACAGTTTCTAGTGCCCTCGGGGGCTCCCCTCTCCTTTATGGGGGCCCACGCGCCTGGCTGGCTGTGGTGCTGGCGAGAGAGCAGACCGGGTGAGCACAGCCCCCCTCCACCCCCCTACCCCCGCCCCCCTCCTCACTGCAGAGACAGTCTGTGCCCTGGGTTGCCGGCAGCAGTGCGCTCCGAGCCTGCATTCCCCGCCTTTTTCTTTTCTTTTCTTTTTCAAAAGGTTTGGCTCGGCCCCGCTCGGCGTCTCCAGCTCCGTGTGGAGCCGGTGATGAAAGCGGGGCCTGTTCGGAGCCGTCCCCCGGGCTCCAGGGCAGGGGAGGGAGGGAGAAGGGTGGGGGGGGTGAGCCTCTCAGCTCTGTCTACCCGGGTCCCGGCTGCCCCACCTCCTCTGTCTCCAAGTCTCCAGGTTTCCAGGGCTCCGACACAGGAACGGCCACCGCTGGTCACGTGGCTCCGTGTTTGGCTTTGGGGTGTTTGCCTTTGGGGTGGCTCCCCTGGCCAGGCCCATCCTTCCCGCTTCTGGGCGTGGAGCGAGCTTGGGAGGGCCGAGGGCGGGGTGTGTATGTGAGTGCATATGTGTGTGTGCATGTATATGTGAGTGTGTGTGTGTGTATATGCGCGTGTGAATGTGTATGTGAGTATGTGTGTGCATGTGTGAGAGTGTGTGTGTCTGTGTGTGTATATAAATGTGTGTATGTGTGAGTGTGTGTGTTTGTGTATGTGTGTTGTGTGTGTATATGAATGTGTGTCCATATTTGTGTGTGTTGTGTATGTGCATATAAATGTGTGTGTCTGTGTGTTGTGTATGTGTGTATATATATATATGTATGTGTATATAAATGTGTTGTGTGTGTGTATATAAATGTGTGTTTTGTGTGTGTATGTGTATATAAATGTGTGTTTGCGTGTGTGTGAGTGTGTGTATATGTGTGTATATGAATGTGGTGTGTGTGTGTATGTGTATATAAATGTGTGTATATGTGTGTGTATATATGTATGTGTATATAAATGTGTGTATGTGTGTTGTGTGTGTGTGTATATAAATGTGTGTATGTGTGTTGTGTGTATGTGTATATAAATGTGTGTGTATATGTGTGTGGGAGGGGGAGGGGAGGGGAGTGCCCGGCCTGTGAAGGGGAGCATTCTCCTGCCCCTCCTCTGGGCTGTGTTTCCTTCCTCCTGACGGCTCCAGGGGGGAGGGACCCATCGGCTCTGTCCGAGGTCACTGGGCGCAGCCCTTTGCAGCCAGCTGCAGGGAGAGGGGCTGGACACTCTGTGCGTCTTTCCTCCACCTCCTCTGTCCCTCGCCTCCCTGTCCTTCCTGCTTGGCATGGGGCGTGGAGGCGGGGGGTGGGGGTGGGCAGGACTTCCTTAGCTGGAGGGAGAGTCGTCAGTCACTGCCGTCAATCACGGGGCGAGCAGGTAACCCCCAGGCCCGGGCCCAGGCGGTGAAGTGAGGGGTCATTTCCTCCCCTCGTGTCCTCTCCCGTCAGCGGCTGCTTTAAATGAAAAAGCTTGTTCCTGGCCGGTGGGCTCAGTGGATAGAGCGTTGGCCGGTGGCCTGAAGGGTCCTGGGTTCCATTCCAGGCTCAATCCCCGGTCCCCGTTGGGGCACATGTGGGAGGCAAACTAACAGATGTGTCTCTCTCTCACATTCATGTTCCTCCCTCTCTCCCTCTCTCCCACCCACTGTAACAGCCAATAGAAAATGGCCTGGAGCGAGGGTTAACCACAAAGGGATCTGTAGTGCAGGACTCACAGAAAGCGGACTCTGTGTCCCGATGGTCTTAGGTGACCTTGCTAGCAGTTTTCATCCTGTGGGTCCCGACCCACAAGCAGAGAGCCGCTGCTGTAGAGCCTGAGACCATCAGAAAACACAGTTACATTATGATTCATTAACAGCAGCAAAATGACAGTGATGAAGTAGCAACGGAAATAACTTTATGGTTGAGGGTCACCACCGCATGAGGAGCTGTATTAAAAGGTCACAGCATTGCCGAGACCGGTGTGGCTGAGTGGATAGAGCGTCGGCCTTCGGACTGAAAGGTCCCAGGTTCGATTCCGGTCGGGGGCATGTGCCTTGCTTGCGGGCACATCTCCAGTGGGGAGTGTGCAGGAGGCGGCTGATCGATGTCTCGCATCGATGTTTCTGACTTCCTATCCCTCTCCCTTCCTCTCTGTAAAAAACCAATAAAATATATTAAAAAAAAAATATATATATATATAAAAGGTCACAGCATTAAAAAAAGGTTGAGAACCGCTGAAGCTGAGACACCTCTTAACCTCCTTCTTGGTGACACCTCTTAACCTCCTTCCCTCCGACATGATGCAAGCCATGGTGCAAGCCGCAGGCAGCCTGCTCCCCGTCTCTGCTCAGGCCGGGGGGTGGGAAGGAAGGGAGCCCTGTGGGTAGAAGCCAGGCCGCGGGCAGGTGGGTGCAGGTGGCTCAGGGGAAGGGAAGCTGCTGGCCTGCAGGCCCAGGGGTGACTGGGACCTGTTCGCATGGTGTGCCAGCCAGCCTGGTTGGGATGGGTGGGCAGCACTCAGCCCATCGCCGTGCCCTGTCCTGCCCTGCCCTGCGGCGGCCCGTGGCTGGGCCGGCTGGCTCCCTCCCCAGCTCACCCATCGGAGTCCGCCCGGAGAAAGGAGGTGAAAGGAGGCGCTGGCGGTTCCCAGGCCCGCCATTGGCTGAGCCCTCGGGGTCGGGGGGGTGGGGGGAGAGACACAGGCCGGGTGCCAGGCATTATTCTCGCTGCACCGGCTGGCGGGGCGCCCACAGCTGGGCTGCTTCCCGGCGGGAACGTGACTCCCCGCGAAGAAAGGGGGATCACCTGCGTCCGGGGGGGGGCGGGGCTGGGTGATGCGGTGCTGACCCAGGGGCCGTGCCGGGAGCCCAGGCCTGCTGCGCCCGGGGAGGGGTGTGTCCGGCCTCGGCCACTCCTGTCCCCCGCCTGCCTGGCTCCCGCCGCGCCTGCGGGATGAGCCCACCCACGGCCTGTTTACGGGCACCGCCTCCCTCTCACCCGTGGCCCAGTGCCGTGGCCCAGTCCCCGAGCCCTCGGGACACTTTGTCTCCCTCTCCATGCCCTGGGGCCGCTCCCCGGGTGTTGGCCCGCCCCCAGGACTCGGCGGAAGGGCACCCGGGAATGAAGAAGGCGCTTTCTCCCCAGAAACATGGCTTTGGGGAGGGGTGCCCCCCCCAGGCCTCCTCCAGAAGCCCCTGGATAATTTCGTGGGGGAGGGGCCGAGGGGTGGGAAGGAGGGTGGGGAACACTCGACTGGCAGCTGCGTTCATGGCATGAGCCCACCGGTGGTGGGTGAGGTGTAGGTTTTTTAAAATTGATTTCAGAGGGGCAGGGAGAGGGAGCTAGAAACTTCCATGATGATGAGAATCATGGACCGGCTGCCTCCTGCCCGTCCCCCACCGGAGAGGGACCCCACAACCAGGGCCTGTGCCCTTGACTGGGAATCGAACCCTGGCCTCCTGGTTCCTCCTCAGTCCACACTCAGCCACGGAGCCCCGCGGGCCGGCCGGGCAAAGCTCCCCCTTTCTTCATCGGTCACCTACACCTCCCCCACCACCGGTGGGCTCCCGGCACGAACGCAGCTGCCGGCCGAGTGTTCCCGACCCTCCTTCCCACCCCTCAGCCCCTCCCCCATAAATTCTCCAGGGGCTTCTGGAGGAGGCCTGGGGCTGGGGGGCACCCCTCCCCAAAACCATGTCTCCGATCCCTTCCCTCTCTCTCTCTCTCTTTTATATATTTTAATTGATGCCAGAGAGGAAGGGGGAGGGGGGAGAGAGAGAGAGACATCGGTGATGAGAATCTTGGGTTGGCTGCCTCCTGCATGCCCCCCACTGGGAATCCAGCCTGCAAGCCCCCCGGCCTGTGTCCGGACCGGGAATCGAACCTTTGCACCCTTGCACCTCGGTCTGCAGGTGGCTGCCCAACCCCTGAGGGCTGGCGGCTTCTCCGCTCGCTTTCCCAGATCTCTGTTCTCTGAGCTCTGGCTGCGGCCCAGATTTTCTCCTCGCTGTTCTTTTCTTCCCCATGTGTGTGTGTGCGTGTGCGCGTCCTGTGAAAACCGGCCCACGGTCTCCCCCTGCACAGCTGCAGCTGCAGGCACTGACCCCGCGTGCTCCCTGCTGACGGGCCTCCTCCGGGAGGGGAGGGAGAGGCCCCTGCCGTGCCTGCCTGCCCGTTACTGGGGTGTCCGGGCGGCGCTACCCTGGGGGCCGGGGCTGGGGTTTGGCGCGGGGGGGGGGACTCTCCCTGTGACCCTGGCCCCTCTCCACCTCGTGGGCCCCGGACCTCATTCAGACTCGGCTCTGAGGCCGCCGGGCCTGCCTGCAGCCGCCTCCCGGGGGATCCTGGCGGGACAGGCCGGTCCGTGTGGCCTTTGGAGAGGCGGATGGCGGGGCGTGTGTGTGGGGGGGGTGGGGAGGCGGAGGGAGGCGGCTGGCGGGCGGGCGGGGAGGAGGAAGGCCGTGGTCTGGCGCGAGCCCCAGGGCTGCGGGGTGACCGTTATGTGGCCTCGGGGACTCGTCGGCAGCCTTTGAGGCCGCAGTCCCACTCGTGAAGGGAGACGGATGCTAATTGGTCCTCCCGGGCGGGCGGTGAGGGGTCCCCGGCGGTGGTGGTGGCGATGGCGGCGGGTCCTGGGCCGGGCGCTGAGCCCCACACCCCGGGAGGCGGGAGTGGGGCTGCCGGGCACTGTCGGTGGGACCCCGGCTCGGCCCGGGGAATCCTCCGTCTGAGAGGCGGCTCTGAAAGCAGCCGTGGCCTCTGTCCGCTCAGGGCATCAAGAAGCCGTTCACCGAGGTCATCCGCGCCAACATCGGCGACGCCCAGGCCATGGGCCAGCAGCCCATCACCTTCCTCCGCCAGGTGAGCCGCCTTCGGGGGTCCCGGGGAAGGGGATAGGGGAGCGGCGGGGGGGTGGGAGGGCCATCTCCTCTCACCTCTGCCCCCTCCCTGCCCGGCCAGCCCCTCAGGACGAGGCGGCACCAGAATCCCAGGGTGGGGGTGCCCGTGAAGTAGCCGCCCCTCCAGCGCCCGCCCCTTGCAGAGTTGCCTGAAATTCCCGAGCCCATGGAGTGCCGGGTGGGGGGGGGGGGCTTCTCTGGTGGACCAGGTCCAGGAGGCTCTGCCTCAAGGTGGGGTCTTGGTTGCTGAGTTGGGGGCCTGGCTGCCGAGGGCACAGGAAAAGTGGGGGGTAGCTAGGCTGGCTCCAGGGGTTTTGGCAAGCTCACCCCGCGCTGCCCGGGTCCGCGCCGTGCAGCCCCCCAGCACCCCTGGCAGGGCTCCCCGGCTCCCGCTGGCACTGCCCGGAGCCGGGTCCCTCTGGCACACACGTCCTGCTCCATCCTCTCACTCTGAGGTCAGGGTGGGTTTCTGTTCGGGACTCAGAGAGCTGAGATGGCCTTCCGATCTGGCCAGGAAAGGGGTGATGGTGAGGAAGAGGGGTGACCCGGCAGGAGTGGGGGCTCAGGCTGGGCGCCGGGAGGAGGGGTCTGTGCTGCCTGCTCAGCCCTGGCCACCTGCCCAGGAAACCCCTGGTTCTGGTGGCGGGGGAGGGAGGGGGGCGGTGAGCCACTGGCCTATATGGCAGCCTCAGGGCTGGGTGCTGAGCGGCAGCCGCCTGTCCCCGAGCACCCCCTCCCCCACAGCCCAGGGGCCTCAGAGTTGTCCCGCCCGCGGTTGTTCGTGCCCCTCCTGGCACTTTGAGGTTTTGGGGTGCAGGAGCCTAGCCCACGCCTGTGTCCCCCCCACCCCCAGGTGATGGCCCTGTGCACCTACCCCAACCTGCTGGACAGCCCCAGCTTCCCGGAGGACGCCAAGAAGCGCGCCCGGCGGATCCTGCAGGCCTGCGGCGGCCACAGCCTGGGTGAGGGCGGAGGGCCGAGGGCGTGAGCCAGGGTTCTGGGCTCGGCCGGTGGGTGCGTGGGGAGGGAGCGTGGCGGGGGCTGGGTCCTCTTGCCCGGCTGTGAGCCCCCCGTTTGCCGGCCGGTGGGGGACACGGTGAAAGGCCGCCCCGTGTGGTTCGGGGTTAGGGATGTGGAGAAGGGCCGTGGGCAAAGGAGGAGACCGGAAGTGGTGATTTGGGACCGGAATAGTGATTTGGGAATTGGGACCAGCCGGTTCCTCAGAGTGGGGCACACCTGCCCTCAGGCAGGCAGGTCCGCAGCTGACGGACGTCTCAGAGGGCAAAGGGCGTCTCAGAGGGCAAAGGGCGGCAGCCTTAGGAAAGGGCACTGAGGCGGTTTGGGCAGGAAGTTGCTTCGGCCCCATTGTCTGCGGAACAATCAGGGGTCATCGCCCTGTCCTGTGTTTACACTTTTCTGACCCCGAAGACCAGTGGTTCTCAACCTTCCTCAGGCCGCGACCCTTGCAGACAGCTCCTCATGGGGTGGTGACCCCCAACCATGAAATGTTGCTACTCTGATGCATCGTGATGTGAAATATCTGCATTTTCCCATGGTCTTAGGCGACGCCTGTGAAAGGGTCGTTCGGCCCCCAAAGGGGTCGAGACCCACAGGTGGAGAACCGCTGCTGAAGAGTGGTGGTTCCACCGCACATGCCACAGGCCACCGTGCGGTGGAGGGGAGGCCGGAGGTCCCCCACCCGCCTCGGCCGGATTTGGGGTCAGCCTTGGGGGCCCGAGTGGACACAGCCTCCGTCAGCTGAGGTTTAACCAGGAGGCAGAGTGGAGGGTCAGTGCCCCAGCTCATCGGCCCGGCCTGGGGGTTGGCAGTCCGAATACAGGGCCCCCTTTTGGCAGCTTCCATGGGTCCGGACAGCCCCCCCCAACAGTCCCCCCATCCTTCACTGTTCTCATCGCCTGGCCTAAGGGCCTCTCTGCTGGGAGCCTGGCCCAGCCCTGTCCAGCCCTGCCCTGCCCCGCCCCGCCCCGCCCCGCCTCCTCCCCGAGCCAGGCCCCATGATGGGAGAACAACATTCTCTGACATTCTCGCTCCCTCCCTGCAGAGATGGGACTTTGGCCCCTGGGCCTCTGCTCTTTGTTCCAGCTCCTCTCCGTCTTTTGTTTTTGTTTGCTTTCGCCCGTTCCCTGTCCAGCGTCTTGGGGGGGGAGGGGGAAAGGGAGAGGAGGATCCAGTCCCTCTGTAGACCCCGGGGGGCACATGATTGCTCTTAGAGCAGCGGTTCTCGACCTGTGGGTCACGACCCCTTTGGGGGTCGAACGACCCTTTCACAGGGGTCGCCTAAGACCATCGGAAAATGCAGATATTGACATCACGATGCATCACAGTAGCAACATGTCATGGTTGGGGGTCACCACCCCATGAGGAGCTGTGTGCAAGGGTCTCGGCCTCAGGAAGGTGGAGAACCGCTGTCAGAGCGTTTGTAGGGCGCCGCCCAGATGTTCCGGAAAGGGGGGCAGGGATGCTGGCGCTCACCCCCCGGGCCTCTGTCATTTGCCCCCCTCCTACCTTCCCTTCTCCACTCTCCCCGGACTCTGACCCTTTAGGAAGAGCCCTGTGCTTCCCCCGTTCCTGGCTGGTCCTGAGAGGTGGCCCCGTGGGGTGTGGGATATATATTTTTCATTGATTTTCTACAGAGAGGAAGGGACAGAGAGCTAGAAACATCGATGAGAGAGACATCCATCAGCTGCCTCTTGCACGCCCCCTACTGGGGATGTGCCCGCCACCAAGGTACATGCCCTTGACCGGAATGGAACCTGGGACCCTTCAGTCCGCAGACCCACGCTCTATCCACTGAGCCACACCGGTTTAGGCCAAATATATGTTTTTTAAAAAGCCTTCGCAGCTGTCCTGACTGATCCCGGCACGGGCTGCGTATTAAGCCCCAGGGGGCAGGCGACCCAGGTATGGGCACCATCTCATGGTTAGAAGCCAAGGTTTTGGGAATATTGGGTGGCTGTGGGGGTGGCTGTGTGGGAGGCTAGGAGAACAGATGGTGGGTGGGTTAGCGGGTTAGCGGGCGGCTGGATGATGAGGGGGGCAGTGGAGGAGGCCCAGGCAGGTGGCTCAACAGCTCGCCGTGATCCCAGAGCCGAGAGCAGTGGGCGCCAGGCCCCACTGAGCCCCCCAAACCCCCCTCCTCCGTTAGCGGGTGCTGGCGTCTGGCCGGCCTAGTCACGGCCGCTGGTGTCTGTCTGTCTCGCAGGCTCGTACAGCGCCAGCCAGGGCGTTAACTGCATCCGGGAGGACGTGGCCGCCTACATCTCCCGGCGGGACGGGGGCGTGCCCGCCGACCCCGACAACATCTACCTGACCACCGGCGCCAGCGACGGCATCACCGTACGTGCGGGGGCGTGGCTGCCCGCCAAGGGCCGCGCCGGGCAGGGGCCGGGGGGCAGGCCTGGGAGGGAGCTGGCCCCGGGGTGTCTGCTGTCTCCCCGCCCGGAGCTGCGGGCCTTCCCTTGCTCCGTCCTCTGGAGCCCGAGGTGCTCGGCCTCAGTTTCCCCCTGAGCGCAGGGCATCGGGGGAGGCGGTCCAGGGGAAGCCACGTTTCCGGCGACACGGCCCTTCTCTGACTCGGTTACATCTGTGCCTCCCCCGCCGGCTCCTGGGCCTCCTGCACCGGCAGGTGCTGGGAACCTGAAAGCAATTGACTTTGCTTATTCCCCACGGCAGACCCATTTACAGGTGACAGTGAGGCCCAGGAAGTGAGGCAGCCCCCCTGTCCCCCGTCCCCTGCATCCCCCGCCCCAGGGTTGCCCTGAGGCTGGCCGGGGCGGCTGGGGCGAGGTTGGGCCCGGGGCCTCTGGCTCAGCGGCTGTCAGCGGTCAGCGGCGTCCACGGCAATGGACGAGGCGACGTGATGCCGTTTGTCTCCGCTGCAGACGATCCTGAAGATCCTGGTTTCCGGGGGCGGCAAGTCGCGGACTGGGGTGATGATCCCCATCCCCCAGTACCCGCTCTACTCGGCGGTCATCTCGGAGCTGGGCGCCGTGCAGGTGAACTACTACCTGGACGAGGACAACTGCTGGGCCCTGGACGTGCAGGAGCTGCGGCGGGCCCTGCGGGAGGCCAAGGAGCACTGCGACCCCAAGGTGCTGTGCATCATCAACCCCGGGAACCCCACAGGTGGGCCGCCGCCCCTTCCTCGCCGGGCCGGGGGGACAGGGAGGGCAGGGAGGGCCGGGCCGGGGCTGGTGCACCTGCGTCTGCAAGTTAAGGAGTTTTGTGAAGTGTCCTTTGCCCCCGCCCTCCCAATCCGCTTTCCCGGACCCGGTCCGGTTCCAGATGGGCACGGTCCACGCGGACCATTTGCCGCAGGTGTGAGCGGGCAGGTGTGAGCGGGCAGGTGTGAGCGGGCAGGTGTGAGCGGGCAGGTGTGAGCGGACGGGAGCGCAGGGCCTTCCCCCGGGCAGGGCCACGCTGTGGCTCAGACCAGTGTTTATCCTGTTCTGGCTTTTGCAATCTCCTCCTTGCTTCCTTCCGCCGCTCATCCTGGGCCTCCGGCTGTTTTTCGGAAACACCCTGGGGGGGAGGGGGCGTGTCTTTGTGTTTCTTGGAGGAGTTATTGCCGGGCCTGGGGCCTGGGCAGGAAATGCCACATAAAAACCAGGGAGGGAACTGTCGTCACCAGCTGAGAAGCAGCCCCCGAGGGTGCATATTTTTCTTCAAGAGCAAAAAGCACGGGCCCTCCGCCCGCCCCCCCCCCTCGCCCGCCCGCGTTGGTCTCTGCGGGCGCTGGTGGGATCAGGATGCGGAGTATGAGGGCTCCCTTCTCTTGGTGGCGATGCGCTGGGTTGGGGCTGAGGATGCCGCAGAACCTGCCACTGGGGGACATCTGCTGCACCATCACTGGAACCCTGGAGCTCCGCCACCGGCCGCTGGCTGTCCTGGGGCGTGCATGTGTGTGCGTGCATGTGCATGTGTGTGCCCCGGCTCCGGGAGTGGGGATCAGTGTTCTGGGCGGAGCGGCGCCTCCGTCCTGGCCACTTGGGATTGTGTGTGTGTGTGTGTGTGTGTGGTGTGTGTGTATTAGAGGCCCGGTTCATGAATTTGTGCAGGGGTGGGGTCTGGCCAGCCTGGCCAGAGAGAGGTTGGCCGGCCTGCCTGCTGGTGGAACTCCTGATCGAGGGGACCATTTGCATATTAGCCTTTTACTCTGTAGGATACACACGGAGTGGCCAGATGATTATGCGTTTAGAGATCAGAATAATCCGGCCACTTTGTGTGTGTGTGTGTGTGTGTGTGTGTGTGTGCATGAATTGGTGCAGGGGTGGGGTCCGGCCAGCCTGGCCAGGGGGAGGGGACATGGGCGGCTGGCCAACCTGCCTGCTGGTCAAACTCCTGGTCTAGGGAACCATTTGCATGTTAGCCTTTTACTCTATAAGATAGACACGGAGTGGCCAGAGGATTATGCGTTCAGAGACCCTCATCATCCGGCCGCTCCGTGTATATCTGTGTTGCACCCATCCGGCACAGCGCGGGGGAAGGTGGCCCCCCGGGGTCACGGGGGTGGGGTGACGCCCGGTCCCTGCAGGGGTTCTGGCCGGAGGCGCTCTGACCAGCCGCCTTCGCTCGGTGTGGCCCAGGCCAGGTGCAGAGCAGGAAGTGCATCGAGGACGTGATCCACTTCGCGTGGGAGGAGAAGCTCTTCCTGCTGGCCGACGAGGTGCGTACGGGCCACTGCCCGTGGCCCCCCACGTGGCGGGGGGTGAGGTCTCTCACTCTTCTGGGGGCGCATCCAGGCCTGGCCCAGCTGCTCAGTGTTGTGGGGGCTCCACCTCTGAGACCGTGACCCGAGTCATCCCTGCACTGGCTTAGGCTGTTATAAACCCCAGCACTCTGACCAGACCCCTTAGACAGAGGAAAGGAGGCATTGGAGGTCTGGGATTCTCTCCCGTTCCGGCCCACACACAGGCCCCCTGATGTCCCGCCCAGAAAGCCATTTCTTCCCTGCGGTCCCTGCACAGGCGTCAGGACTGCACCCCCTGGGGTGGTGGGCACCCCCCCCCCGCTGACGCTTCCTGTGGGCGGGAGGCTGCAAAGTGACCAGGCCCTGAGGTGTGGGGCTTCAGTGACCAGGTCACTGTAGGGTGCGGGGCCTCAGTCCTGCCCCCAAACCTGCAGAGTGAGGGCAAGGAGAGTGGGTGCTGGGGAGCGTGCTGTTGGGTGCTGAGGCCACAGGACGGGAGAGAGCCGACTGGCCTGGGAGCTGCTCCTGTGCACGGTCCAGCGGGGGAGGTGTGGTCTGTGGGGGGCAGATGGTCTGGTGGGGGCGCACGTAGAGAGGACAGGACAGAGGCTGCACAGTGTGGGGCGGGACAGGCCGGGAACTGACCTTGGCAGGATCACCTCGCACTCCTGGGTCCACTCCTGGGTGCCCCTGCCGGGCCGGGCTGGGCTGGGGGGTGGGGGGCTCCCGTCTCGTCAGTGGTCACCCGAGGGGGGAGGCGGCCTGGAGCCTGGATGGGTTCGGGGTGGGGGGGGGGGGGAAGGCCGGTCCCGGAAGCAGCCCAGCGGAGCCCTGCCCGCAGGTGTACCAGGACAACGTGTACTCGGCCGACTGCCGCTTCCACTCCTTCAAGAAGGTGCTCTCGGAGCTGGGGCCCGAGTTCTCCAGCAACGTGGAGCTGGCCTCCTTCCACTCCACCTCCAAGGGCTACATGGGCGAGTACGTACCCCCGCACCCGCCCGCCTCCCGCTGTCACCAAGAGGCCCCCACCTCCAGCCGCTCCGCCCGGACGAGAGCGGGAAGCTTCCGGCGGGCGGGTGGGCGGGCGGGCGGCGCTCAGCGCGTCTCCTGTCCCTCCTCCTCCTCCCCCCGCAGGTGCGGCTACCGGGGGGGCTACATGGAGGTGGTCAACCTGCACCCCGACATCAAAGGCCAGCTGGTGAAGCTGCTCTCCGTGCGCCTGTGCCCGCCCGTGTCGGGGCAGGCGGCCATGGACATCGTGGTGAACCCGCCGCGGCCCGGCGAGCCGTCCTTCGAGCAGTTCATCCGGGTGAGGCCCGGCCCCCCGCACCCCCTGCACCCCACCGCCCCAGCCGGGCCCGGTGCCCGGGCATGTTCTCGGGGGGCACGTGTGGCTCCTCCAGCGGCGGGGGCACCGCAGGAGGCGAACCCTGAGTCTGCGGCGAGTGTGGGGGGGCATATGGCCACCCCTTGCCTCTCCCTTCCCTGTGGGCCCCACGGATGGGCACCCCGAGAGGACTACTGTCCGCACCCCCACGGCCTGCCTCTGGCCCCAGCGGACCTCCTCAGCTCTTAAAGGGGCCCATTCAGACCCTTTTTAAAAACAAACGTATTTCCGTTGACTTCAGAGAGGAAGGGAGAGGGAGAGAGGGGCAGGAACGGCACAGAAACAGCACAGAAACCTCAGGGAGGAGAGAGAGTCATGGATCAGCTGCCTCCTGCACGCCCCGCGCTGGGGACTGAGCCCGAAACCCGGGCCTGTGCCCTGACCGGGAATCGAACCCTTGAGCCAGGCCGGCCAGGCCCTTCGGACCCTTTTGATATAAGTGACAGCCCCGGCGGGTCTCGGCCTGCAGGCTCGCCCTCAGTCCGCCCAGCCCTGGCACGGAAGGACCGTTGCGGGGGCAGCAGCCTCGAGGTGGCATCAGATTGGGCACTGACCTGCCTCTCTCTGCCCCGTCCCGTCAGGAGAAGGAGGCCGTGCTGAGCACCCTGGCGGAGAAGGCGAGGCTGACGGAAGACCTGTTCAACCAGATGCCGGGCATCCGCTGCAACCCGCTGCAGGGCGCCATGTACGCCTTCCCCCGCGTGCTCCTCCCGCCCCGGGCCGTGGAGGCCGCTCAGGTGGGCGCTGCGGAGGGATCGGGGGCTCTGCGGCTCCCGGGCTGCGGGCTGTGGCCGCTCCTCGCCCGGCCTCTGCGCTCCGGGGGGCCCTGGGGTGCAGGCATCGCCCAAGGTCGACCCCTGCTTGCCAGCCGGCTAGCTGGCGTGTGCTGACCGCGCCAGCGGGCGCTGGGTATGACTGACTCCGCCCTCTCTGGTCCCCCCTGCTGGCTGTTTGCCCAGAACTCCCCCCCCAAGCTTGTTAGGCTCTGGAAGCTGGAGGGTCGAGACCTGCTGCTACCGTTTCTCAGGCAGCGCCCCGGACCCCACGTTGAGGATCAATATCCCCCCCAGACACCCCCTCCTCCTGGGCCCCTGCTCCCTGTGTTGGCCTTGCAGTACCTGGCGTCTGGCTGGTCCACAGAGGGGTGGGCGGGGGGTGGGGGGGCCTGGCCATGGGAAGGAACCTCGGTTCTGCGGTGTTTGCCGGAGTTCTCGGTGCGTGTCTGTGCAAAGGTAAGAACATACTTAACCGAGGCCACCGGTCCCCGCAGGCCCACAACATGGCCCCCGACATGTTCTACTGCATGAAGCTGCTGGAGCAGACGGGCATCTGCGTGGTGCCGGGCAGCGGCTTCGGGCAGCGCGAGGGCACCTACCACTTCAGGTACCGCCCGGCGTGTCTTGGGAACCTGGGCTACCCCGCACCCCCTGTCCTGCAGAGCCCCCCGAGCCCCATGCCCCGTGCCAGGGTCACTCCCGGGCCGTCCCCCCTCGCTGCCTCCATCCATCCCCTGCCACCCCGAAGCTCCCTTGGGGTGCTGACCTGAGTCCCCGTTCACCCCTGACGGCCGTATCCGGCATCGGGGCTCAGCGGTGCCGTCCGCCGTCCCACAGGCCTGCGAGGTCCCGCCTCCGAACACCAAGTTCCCATCAGCCCCCGTGTGCGTGCTGGGCCCTCGGGCTGAGCGAGCTGGGGTCCCTCCCCGCCCCCCAGGTTCCCCAGAGCCCAGGCCCGTCCAGCACAGTCTGATGCTGCCCTCAGACATCCCGGGGCAGAGACGCTAAGTCAGAGCCCCGTCTGCACCCGGCCAGGGTCCTGGGCAGCGTGCCCCCGTGGACACAGGTGATGGCTGGCCATTCCCCCTCGTGCTAGGCTCACCTGGGCAGCCAGGGTCACCCGGAGAGCTGCCGGCCTTCAGGGCTGGAGGGCGGGGGCGTTCTCGGGTTCTCTCTGGACGAGACAGAGAGAGGCCCCTCCAGCGGGTCCTGTGTCCGTGGGAAGTGAGAGTCGCCCCAGGGGTCGGTGTGGTCCATGTCCACCGAGGTGGCCGGGCTGCGGGTCTGAGCGGCCCCGGCCGTGGCTTTCTATGGCCCTTCACTTGGGCGAATGATCCATGTGCCCGGCCGGCGGGACTCAGTGGCTGAGGGTTGGCCGATGGACCAGGAGGAGGTCAGGGTTCGATGCCCGGTCGGGGCACGTGCCTGGGTTGCAGGCTGGATCCCCACTGTGGGGCGTGCAAGAGGCAGCTGGTCCATGATTCTTTCTCATCATGGATGCTTCTCTGTGACACCAATAAAAAGATTTAAAAAAATTTTAAAAAGTTTGGAAAATACAAGCCGTAGATGAATGTGGGGAGATAGTGGTTCCAGATGTGCCGGGTGCCGTGCCAGCTGCTGTAGGTCGGTCGGGGTTGTGGCTGGAGCTGTGGCCGTGGCCAGGGCAGCTGGCCAGCTCCTCCTCGTGCCCCCGACGGCAGGTGGGGGCCGGATCGGCAGGGTTTGCCCTCTGCCCTCTGCCCTCTGCGGGCGCCGGCGGCCAGTCTGACGCTGCCCCTCCCCCAGGATGACCATCCTGCCGCCGGTGGAGAAGCTGAAGATGGTGCTGCAGCGGCTGAAGGACTTCCACGTCCAGTTCCTCGAGGAGTTCGCCTGAGGCCCCGCCCGCCGCAGCCTCGACGCCCCCCCCCTGAGCCCCTCCCCGCGACCTGCCTCAGGCCTCCCGGCCACCGGTCGCTCCCCGCCCTCCTGCCCCAGGAACCGCCTTCTTTGTGCCTTGATGTGGGGAGCACGTCTCTCCCAGCCGATGTGAATGGGGGTGTCCCAGGAGCCCTGTTTTTCTTCTTGTTTTTCTGATGCAACCAAAGTTGAGGGGACGTGGCCCGCCCGTGGGGGGCGCTGTCTGGGCCTGTGCTGCTGCCACCGCTGCTTCCTGAGGCCGGTCGGGGTGAGAGCACAGGCCGGCTGGGTCAGAGGCTGGAAGTGCAGGACACCCCGGCGCCCGTGATCTGTGAAATAAAACCTTTGGTGCAGAGCCCGCCTCCCAGCCAGGGGCCCGCGTCCACTGCAGGCTCGGGGCGCCCCCTTCTGGCCGGAGGCAGACAGCGCGTCTCCGTGCAGGAGGAGCATTGGGTGTGGAGGGGGCAGGGATGCCAGGCCATGGTGGTGGGTACTGTTTTCCTCGTGTCCTGCAGGGGACGAGGGCGTGCAAGCCAGGTGACCAGGACTCCATGCACCCACGAGGCTTTGGGGTGACAGGTGGCTGGCACCTGGGCCAGTCCTGTGTGTGTTGGGGCGTCTGGGTGGTGGCCAGGGGATCCATCCTGCTTTCCCCAACCATGGATCTCACCCAGGGCTCCATTGAGCCTTGACACGCACCGCCCTCTGCTGGCGAGAGTAGGAACAGTGAGACACTGAGGGGCCTCCTGGAGGACTGGACGGTCACCCCATGGCCACAGTGCCCGCCGAGTCCTGGCGAGCTGCGTCTGGCCCGTTTCCTGCCTCTGAGCTGGCTGACGCGGCACACGGGCGGTCGATCGGAGGTGCGTGAACATGTGCCACTTCGGGCCGTGTTTGCTGCACGCCTGCTGCCGGCCGCCCTCCCGGACAGGACAGCATCTGTCCCTCCCCCGGCCCCGGTGGGCACCCTCCTCGCCGCAGCTGCCCTGGCCTAGCACACCCGGCCGGGGCCCTGCCCAGCCTCCAGAGAGGGGGAGCAGGTGTGTTCCCCTCCTCCCTGCCTCCCCAAGGCCAGCACAGGCGTCCGGGGACCCAGCCAGGCCCCAGGTAGAAAGGAAGGCGCTGGGTTAAGCGGCAGCAGCTTGGAAGGCCGCCTCCCGGGCTCCAGGGGAGGCGCTGGCCGACTCCCAGTGGCCCCCTCGCCGGCACCACAGCCCCCCAAGGGAAAGGCAGCCTCAGCCTCGAGGAACAATACCGGGACGGCTGCCTTCCTTCAAAGACTCAGACGTGGCGCTGGCTCTGGGCTCTGGCGTGGCCCGTAACCAGGAGGCACCCGCAGCGGGGAGCGGCTGGCTTGCCGGTTACGGAGAGAGGCGTCTATTTTTTATATTTTTGTAACCGCTGCTTTTTCACGGGCGGAGGGTGGGCTGGTATTTGTAGTCCTAACGAGTCCGGTAGTTTTTTATATACGTCTTTCTCTCTTCGGATGCTAAATAACCGCTGAGGTCCTGGCGATGTTTACAGGTGTTGGAAACGATGCCGCCGCACACACTAGGTTTGCTGGTACGGCGGTGGGTGCAGAGCCGGCCCACATGTAAGATCTCTCCTGCGGCTCCCATTCTGGTGTCCTGTTTGGGTGCCACCGAGGGAGACACTGGCCACTGGGACCGCTCTGTAAACCCACCCCCGTGAGGGGTTCTGTCCAGGCAGCCCCGCCGGTGGGGGGCCTGGGGGCCGGCTAGGCGTCCCCAGGCCTGGGTGTGCAGGGAGGTGGCAGGCCTGTTTGCCCCGGTTCCAGTCTGGATTCTCCTCGGCGGCTCCGGAGCGAGGCACTGAGGACGAGAGCTCTGCGGGGAGTTTCCCAATAAAACGCTTTGTGTCAAAAACGGTCCCTGGGCGTCCGGTCCTTGTGTAGGTGTCACGCTCCAGCGGACACCCCGGCTCGGCAGCGTGTTCCCAGCACCAGGAGCGTTTCCCCCGGGCGGAGAGATTCCTTGTTACTTGACTTTTGTGTATATTTTCGTCATAAAAACGTTTAAAGAGCCGCAAGCCTCCGATGCAGAGGGCATCATTATTTTCGATGCGGCATGCCCGCTCTGGCACCATGAGGGAGTCGCGTGTCCTACAAAGCACATCACAACACGGTTTTTCACAGCCACATACCGGGCATCGAGGGGTCCGATGAGATGTAAGGGGGGCGGGGGGGTGTCCGGGTCACTGTCCTGCTCTCCGCCCACATTCTTGCGTCCATCTTGTGCACAGCCGTCCTGTTCCTACGAGGAAGGAAGGGAGTTTCCAGATGAAAAAATGTCCAAGCACCAATGGGGTCCCAGCAGCAGTAACTCATTTTCATTTGGTTTCCCCTTTATTGAGAGCGAGGAAGGGAGAGGGAGGGGAACATTGACTGATCATCCCACTTATTGACACACTCATTGTGCCCGGACCGGGGATCAAATGTGCAACCTTGGTGTATTTTGTCTTTTTTTAATATAGTTTTACTGATTTTTTTACAGAGGAAAGGAGATGGGTAGAGAGCCAGAAACATCAAGAGAGACATCGATCAGCTGCCTCCTGCACGCCCCCTACTGGGGATGTGCCTGCAACCAAGATACATGCCCTTGACCGGAATTGAACCGGGGACCCCTTAGTCCCCAGGCCAACACTCTTATCCACTGAGCCACACTGGTTTCGGCAGGGATATCGGTTTGACGCTCTCACCCACTGAGCCACCTGGCCAGGGCGTGGCAGGGTCTCCTGGGAAAGCTCTGCAGCCGGGCCCACCTGCACAGGTGGGTCAGCTTGGTCTCCAGACCTGGCTGGACCCACAGGTCCTGAGCGCTGCCTGGCTCACGCGCCTCTTGCTAAGATGGGCAGCGTGGGCTCAGCAGGCAGGCACGGGTGCCAAGTGTGAGTCCAGACTGCACTGCGGTGTGTAGTGGGTGGGGAGGGTGGACACGCACACGGGCGCCGTCAGGAGAGCCTACCTCTGTCGGCGTGACTGGTTGGGCGGGTTCTTGCGGTCAAACCGTTCCTCCTGGCACGTGCTCGCTTGTCAGGCAGCCTGCCTGGTGGTTACTTGGGCCGTGACTGGCTGTGAGAGCTCGGGGTGACTCCGTCCCTGGGCGCGGGGAGGAAAGGGAGGTTCTGGGGAGCTGACCTGCCCCAGAGGAGGCCTCGGGCCCACTGCTGCCCCATGTTGTCAGGAGGGGGCTCTCGGGACAGCGCCCCATATTCCTGCTGCTCAGATGGCAGTGGGGCCCGTCCGGCGAGGCTCGGTGCTTGAGGGCAGACCCATGAACCTGGAGGTCAGGGTTCGATTCTCCGTCAGGGCCCAGGCCCGGGTTATGGGCTCCATCCCCAGTGGGGGGCAGGCAGGAGGCAGCCCATCAGTGGTCCTCTCTCATCACTGATGTTTCTGTCCCTCTCTGAAATAGTTAAAAAATATTGCATATGCATACATACACAGACACACATACACAGACACACACGGAGTGGCCAGATGATGAGGATCTTTGAACGCATAATCATCTGGCCACTCAGTGTCTATCCTATGGAGTAAAAGGCTAATGTGCAAATTGTTGATTTGGACCGGCAAGCAGGCTGGCCAACCGCCCACGTCCCCTCCCCCTGGCCAGGCTGGCTGGACCCCACCTATGCATGAACTCATGCACCGGGACTCTAATGTGTGTGTGGGACACCAGTTCTCGTACTGGACCTGAACTGCAGGGATGACTGGCAGGTGCCGGGCGAGGTTTCTCCACGTCCCGCTGAGACGGCTGCGCTGCGCCTGGCAGGCGGGCTGGGCGAAGCCACTCCCACGTGGACGTGAGCAGGAGCAGCCACGCCATCGCCGACAGTCATCCTCAGCCCCGTCTAGGTCGCCCATGCCAGCCTGGCGACGCCCGCAGGGAAGGCTGGACATGAGGACATGACACGCACCTGCAGCAGAGGGGGTGACAGCCTGAGGGACGCGCTGCTCCCAGGCACACACGTGGCCCCTGAGCGTGTGGCAAGAGGCCCGTCCTTTACCACGGGGCAGCAGACCCACGCGGGTCCACGCGGGCCGCTGAGGAAAACGAGGTCTCACCACCACCGCCGCCACCGCCACCACTACTAAGATTGTCCGAAGGGGCGGCCTTTTACACGTCTGGCCAAGGATTAGCCGGTTCCCGGGGGAGCCCCTCAATTCCCTCCTCGGCATCTCCCCAGAACGGGACAGACCACCACCCCAGACTCTCTGTGACGTTCACAGCGTGATCCCAGCGGCGTGTGGTGCCTGTGCCAGGCGCGTGACCTGGCGGTAGCCGGTCTGAGCGGTGGCTGCCAGGGCTGAGCCCTGGACACAGAGGTCAGAATCCCACTGGAGCCCCGATCGGCTTCCCTGTGGTCAGCGCGTCCGCCTGTGGACTGATGGGTCGCAGGTTCGACCCCCTGGCCCGCTGGGGCGTGGGGGGAAGGCCGTCACATCAGGGTTCCTCTCTCCCTCGCCTCCCTCCCTCTCTCTAAAGATGAATGGGAAGCCAAGACCGGTGTCGCTCAGTGGGTAGAGCGTCGGCCTGCGGACTGAAAGGTCCCAGGTTCGATTCCGGTCGGGGTCATGTACCTTGCTTGCAGGCACAACTCCAGTGGGGGGCGTGCAGGAGGCGGCTGATCGATGTCTCTCATCGATGTTTCTTTCTATTCCTCTCCCTTCCTCTCTGTAGAAAATCAATAAAATATGTATTAAAAAAAAAAAGTAAAGATGAATGGGAAACATACTCTTAGGTGAGGACTTAGGAAGTAAGAACCCCATTGTACGCCCATAGCCCCAAACTGGCTCCGCCTGAGCAGCACCCACCAGAGGAGCCACTGCCCCAGAGGAAGGGAGCAGAGCGCGATGCTAACCAGGGGTCCTTTCCCAGGTGGAATGTTCTGGAGAGGAGAGTGGTGAAGGCCGCCGAGTTCTGGATGTACCAAGCCCCCCGCCCCGAATGGTCCCCCTTTCAAGGCCTGTGGAACCGAGTGAGCGACATCACTGCTGACGGGGCTCACTGTGCGGGCACCGCTCTGCAAAGCCCACAAGACCGCGGGAAGGACAGACCCGAACGCGCCTCTCCCCGCTCCCGTGCGGTTCCGTCAAAAACACCTGCACAGAAAGCAAGCCACACTGACCAACCGGTTCGTACATCTTTATTGGAAAGGCGAAAGCCGCCGTGGCCACTGCATTTCTGACGCTTCGGGGTGGGGGTGTGGGGGGTAACTCGGATACAAAGCCACCGTGCTGTCCCGCCCGGCCACCTGTGAAATCGTGTTTTACGACGGAGGTGGAGCGGAGAGGACAGGAAGCGAACCCCCGCGGCCGGGACCGACGCCAGGACAGACGCGGGACACACACCTTGCTGCCCTTCCCGGTTCCGGCGGGCCTAGGACCAACAGCGCGGTTAGAACTAGGTCGGGGGGCGTCACTTAACGACTCCCCTTCCGTCTCCCTCCTGTTCTCACAGTGACGTGCACGGCGGAGGCCTCTCCTCCGGACTCGTGTGTCCCGGGAGGGCGGGGTCCGAGGGAGGAGGTGGGGAGAGCCACACCCCGCCCTTCACACGGCGCCTGGCCTGACGCTTCTCACCAACCCGGGACGATGTCCTGTGAGACAGCAGCGAGGTGCGTCCTCCGTCTCACCGCCCCCACCTCCGACACTCAGCCTGAGGAACAGTCTTTAACTCAGTTTCATGAACACAGGTTCGATGCGGGCCTGGTTCTAACAGTGATTTGCAGTTTCCTTGCTTTTAAAAAGGGGCGATGGTGGGGCACAGGGGCTATGTCGCCCCAATGCCCAGGGCCCTCACTGAGGAGCTGGGGGACTCGATGTCCTGGATTCTACAAAGCATCGATGGAAGCCGAGAGAGCCAGTGTCTAGCGACGTCACCAACTTCCGTTCACGGTGCAGAAAGAACGATCACTGGGCGTGGCCCGAGCACGCGCGCCGGCCCCAGGCTGTGAGGGCTGCCTGAGCCAGCACTGAACGCGTCCCCCGCTGAAGGGTCCGGCCTTCAGCTCCAAACACGCGCCTCCTCCGCCCCGGCCAGGGCAGCTGCAGCATCACCCCGTGCGGGAAGGGAGGCGGCCTCAATGCCCGGGCAGGGCACATCCCAGGTTGTGGGTTCCACCCAGTCAGAGCTGGCATGAAAGACGAACCATCAATGTCTCTCTCACATCGATGTCTCTCTCTCCCTTCCTCTCTCTAAAATCCACTTTTAAAAATGTGCTCTTCCTCCTAAAAATGTGACACAAAGATAATTTACACCAACTGCTTTTTATTTCCGAGTTTCGAAACCTTTCACAAGATGATAAAAAACAAGAAAAAGAGGGAAAACCAACAACAGGACACCCACCGCTGACGTCATTCCCCTGTCCCCGCAGCTCCGCGCCGTGCCACGCCCACGCCATGCACCTAAGCGAGACGCAGGCCGGAAACGCTTTACTCTGTGGGAGCGGCTTAGGGTGCAGGTGCAGCCAAACACACGCCCGGGACACACGGGACAGACGGACCACGTGGGCTTCGAGGTGCAAACACGGAACAGAAACCCACGGAGCCGATGGGAGCGGCGTCAGTCCCGCCTCTCGGGCGCTCTCCGCGCGGGCGGCGGGCGGAGACGCAGAGCTCTGTGGTTAGTTAAATTATACACTCTGTAGATACTATACCGACTTTAAAGTTACACATAGACCAGGAAACAGCCATCAGTTCATTCGGAGCGACAGACCCTCTGGCCGGGCCGCTGCAGACGCCGGCTCGCGGAGGACCCGCCCGCCGCGCGGCTCACTGGTGGGCGCACTGCACGCCGGGGCCGTGGTGGCTGCTGCCCTCCTCGTCCGAGCTGTCGTTGTAGGCCTCGCGCCGCTGCCCGCCGCCCGAGCCCCGGGTGCTGTCGAACTCCTGCAGCTCCACCTCCTCCGTGTCGCCGATGATGTTTGGGACTTCCGGTCGGGACGGCAGAAGGTCTTCTAGTTCCTTCGTTCAAACGACACAAACAGAAAGGCGGGCTGTCAGCGTCTGCGGGAGCCCCCTGCCCAGGGAGCATGCTGCCCGCCGGCCACCCACAGTGTAGACCTCTTCTCAGTGACCCCTGCTGCTCAGAAAACCAGCCGGCATCTGCCCACTCTGAAACTGGGACCCGAGGCTGCCTTCCAGCAGGGGACCCCCACCCTTGACCCACCCCTCCCACAGCACACCAGCCCAGGGGCCTCTCCTTTCCCACCCCCGGTCCCTGGGACGGGGAGCACAGTCCCCGTTTCAGCACCAGCGACAGCCAGCGGCCACACCCTGCAGCAGCCTGTGTCTCTGGCCCGCCTGGCACCACGGAAGGCGAGACCGGGCGTGTCGGCGGGGGCCACTTACAGAGAGCTTGTCGGGGCTGACCCAGTTGTTCTCGGGAAACTGCACGTCGAACTTGACGTACAGGTCGCCCTTCTCGAAGGGGTTCCGGTACTGCGGCATCCCTTCCCCGCGCACCACCCGGACGCACCCTGTGAGCGAGCGGGGAGGGTGAGCGCGTCACGAGGAGGAGAGTCCCCGCTCCCGGAGCCCAGGGGCCGCTCGGGCGGAGACTCACCCGGCTCGATGACCTTGCCGGGCGGGTACTTGACCACAATCTGGCGGCCATCGAGGTGCTTGAAGGTGAACTGGAAGCCGCAGAGGGCCTCCACCAGGCCGATCTTGTAGGTCATGTGCAGGTCGTTGCCGTCCCGCTGGAACACCTGCGGGGAGAGACGGCCACCGTGCTCTGTACGCGCGGCGCCTTCAGACGTCCCTTTACCGTCGTCCCCGCCCCACACTGATCTCCGGGGGAGCCCCAGCCATCCTCGGACACACAGGAGCCCCGCCAGGCAAGCGCTGGGACTGGGAGGAACAGCCCGAACCGGCGTCTTGCTGGGGCCGCAGGAGCAAACAGGCGCGCCCTGCAGGCCCTTTGTGGCGGGCCCGAGCTGCGGTGCGGGGGCCCGGCCCGGCGGGCTCTGTGAGAGGTTTGCCCGGCGCCCAGACCCGATCCACAAGCGCCAGGAGGCCGAGGGCCACACCAACAGCCCCCCCAGCAACATTCAGCCGATGGAGGCGCTCACATACACCTGCGTCACGCCCACATGTATGAACACGCTTCCTCTCACCTAGAACCCCAAACCTGTTTAGAGGAATGCAACCAGCAGCCGCGGACTCAGCAGAGTGCCAAGGCCGCTGCGCCCACATCAAGACGGCGCCGAGCTCCACGGCAGGAGCTCCACCCACCGCCACGCCTGCCTCGCAGCAGCTTCATGCGAGCTCGGTGTCTGTGCTTCACTGTGACACTGACGTAAGAGGAGCCTGACAGACAGACGGCCTGTCCACGCCCTCCTCCCCAAGCTGCCGGAGAAGGGAGGCTGACCTCCCATCCGCCCAGCCAGCGGTCCGGGCGCAGCCGCAGCCGGGACGGACCAGGCTGAACGACAGACCCTCAGGCAAGGCCACGCCTCGCTTCTCCCTCCTGCCTCCCCCACGAGACAGAGCCAGCGGCAGCGGCAGCGCATTCCAGACTCACCCCCGAACCTGCTTTCAAGGCCCCTTTCCCCCGAGCCCTCGGTGAGCCAGCGCAGCCCACATGGCTCACTTCTTTAATCAAAGAGGGGCTCAGGGTTTCTGGCTTTTTTTTTTTGGGGGGGGTGGTAGGCTAGTCAATTTAATGCTGAAATTCAGAGAATACACAAGCAAGAACTAGGAAAGTTTGAAAACCAGGGTTAGTGAAGAAACTCCCAAGAACGAGATAGCAAACCACTTCCAATGACCAGCGGTCTGAGGAGCGAGCACAGAGGAGGGCCAGCACCCCCAGACCCTGCGGTCCTTTTACAACTGCACCTGGGCAGCCAGGTCACCAGCACGCACGCGCGCGCGCACACACACACACGCGCGCGCACACACACACACACACACACACAGACTCGTGCTCTCCTCAGGAGATTTACATACTGACTGCTTCAGACACAGCACCACCCTAACCTCATGGCCTCACCATTACTTCAGCACAAGAGTTGGGAGTGAAAAAACACACACAAAAATGTACCAGATTTCTCAGGAACTAGTTTAAACTAGTCAAGTGTTCTTCAGAAGGCTCAGAATGCTTTCAGTGGTAGAAATTAAAACAATTGCCCAGTGCAGCGGCATGGCTCAGGGGCTGAGTGTTGACCTATGACCCAAGAGATCCAGGTTCAATTCCCGGTCGGGGCACAAGCCCGGGTGGTGGGCTCCATCCCCAGTGGGGGGCGTGCAAGGAGGCAGCCCATCCAGGATTCTCTGTCATCAATGGTGCTTCCACCTCCCTGTCCCTCTCCTTTCCCCTCTGACATCGATAAGAAACATAAAAACAACAACAAAGGCCCAATCCCCTCTTGGCTCAGATTCACTGCCATAAACCGAGGACCCGCCCTGCCCTCCCCACGGGCCCCACGCTGGCCTTCGCCACCCCGTTAGCCGCCCTGGCACCGCCGCTGCTGGAGAGCCACAGTGACCGACCCCCGGCGGCCCCCAGAGGAAGGCAGGCAGCTTAGGCATCGCCTGGCTGGGCCGATGACCGCCCTGAGGGAGGACCGGCTTTGTGCCCGGTGAGCCAAGCCCAGGGAGGCCCATGCGGGTACCCGGGCGTCAGAGCTGACGAAGTCCTTTCTCTCCAAGTCTACTGGCCTCCAGGTTAAATCCCCATAAAGGCTGAACTTGGGGGGCAAGGCCTAACGTCAGTCCGCGTGCCAGAACACCGAACCACCATGCCTACTCCCCTACTTCCCGCCACGCTCCTGCCGCAGCACGCCGACACCACATAACTGCCCCACTCCCCCAAGATGCGTCCCGGGAGCACCCCACATAGCTGCACCACCTTACGACCCGGCGGGCTCTGTGCCCACACTGACCACCTCAGCTCCTTGGCCGTCTTCCTATCGCTGTGCCTTTAATTTAATGCCCTGGATGGCGCTGTGCATGGAGGGAAAGGCTGAACAGGGTGCCGACTCACAGAGAATCGCGCAGAGCTGCAAATATCCCCACCCCCGACCCTGAGGCAGACTCTGGAAATGACTAGTTCTCCGCAACCTGAGAGCCTCGCTTTCTGTGCGCTTGGCATATCGGCCAAGGGCCAAGATGCATAGAGCAATCCACAGGCGAGAAGCCCACTGACACCCCGAGAAAGGCTGGGGCAGCTCGCCCAGCGAGGGAACGACCCAGCCACATTCCCAGAATCTCACCGCCATGAGGCTTCCCCCTCTACTGGGCTCGAGAAATGATTTTAAAAGCTGTGTTGTTAGAATCACCAAATGGGAGAAAAGTTTCGTGTAGACTCAGAAGGGGGGGAGCTGTGAAGACTGTCACTGGAACTGAGTCACTGTGACCAAGGACAAAACAGAGCTCAAATGCTCTACAGCCAAGCACGCGGGCCGGCCCCTGTGGCTCAGTGGCTGAGCACTGACCTACGAACAGTTCGGTTCCTGGGTTCACACTCAATCCCCAGTGTGGGCGGGCAGCAGGCAGCCGACCAGTGATCCTCTCATCACTGATATTCTAGCCTTCTTCCCCTCTCTCTCGCTGAAATCAATGAAAATAACACTCATTTGTTTTTAAGGAGTCTGGGAGATTACTAAAGGGCTGCTGCACAAATAGCCTGGCCTATTCTTCACGAATAGTCTGCACTGCACCACTCAGCACCGTACACACCGGCCAGTGGCACAACCCAGGCACCACCCCCGAGACCGCGTGGTCGGGCCAGTTCATTGTGCCTGGCACACACAACACACAACACACTTCAGTCAGAAACTTGAAACAAAAAGTTGTTCAACCGCAGAACCTTTTCCTTCCAGAGACTCTCACCCGGCACCAGAGTGTAAAACAAGCCCACAGAGCGGCACGAGGACTAAAGACTTGGCTCCCCCACCCCTCCCCAGGGGCTGTGTTACAGGGAAAGGGAGCTGCCTTCCGCCTCCTGGTCCGGGCCCTCGATCTCAGACCGGAAGCTGGGGACAGAGCGCGCCAGACGAGCTCCAGTGCTGGTCAATGCCACGGCGGGCCACACCTGGCTCCTGCCAGCTCGCCAGGCCAGCCCCCCTCCGCCGGACCCCGGGGCACTGCACGGCGCGCAGCGCAGCTCCGGGAACCCGCGCCCACCGGCCCGGCACCCGCCCGCCCCGCCCTCCCCGCCCCCAGTAAAGCGACAGCGGGCCTTACCTCGTGCTCCTTCTCCTGCAGCAGCAGCACGATGTCGCCCGGCTCCACGCCCGGGGCCTGGTCCGCTTCCCCCGCGAACGTGATCCTCTGGCCGTGCTTCATGCCCTTGTCCACGTGCACCTCGAGGATCTTGACCTCTTTGATCACCTTCTTGCCCTCGCACTTTTTACAGCGGTCCTTCTCGTTGATGACCTCGCCTGGAAGAGGCCACGGAGCTCGTGAGATGGCCCGCTGCCCCCGAGGCAGGCGGTCTGGCTAAGACCTTTCTTCTTTAAACACAGTTTCCGAGCCCCTTCACCGCCCCTCCCGTTCTGCGTAAAGAACCATCCTCAACCTCAAAGCTGCCACCTCCCGGCTGCTCCCCGAGGACCCGGCTACCCAGGCCTCCGGCGTGAGGTGCCTCCAGCCCTTCCGGGTCCACTCTCTTCCCGAGTGAAAACCAAGCCGAGGCCCCGAGGGAAAAAGGGTGTCAGTGCCCTGCATGGTGTGCTCAGTGGATAGAGCGTCAGCCTGTGGACTAAAGGGTCCCAGGTTCAATTTCAGTCTAGGGCACATGGGTTACGGGCTCAATCCTCAGTAGGGGACGTGCAAGAGGTGGCCAATCCATGATTCTCTCATCATGGATGTTTCTCTCTCCCCCCTCTCACTCCTTTCCTCTCCGAAATCAACAATATATTAAAAACAAAGCAAAACAAACAAAGACAAGGGGTGCCGGCCTCTATAAGGGTATCATTTTTGTGCGAGGCCTGTGCCATGCGTTTACAGCCCAAATAAAGCAAAGTGTCCTCCCGGCTCCTCATCACACGGTGCCGCCAGCGGTGAGTGCCACGGCTTACGGGGCCTACTGCGGCCCTCCCCCAGTGGTTCTCCATCACGGACAACCGCAGGGACCGCTCTCTGCTGCCTTTAAGGGACCCGCGCCTCCACACCACTTCCAGGACACAGCTTCTCTTCCTCCCCACGCGCTCTCTCAAACACATGATTAGCGGAAAATGGAAGCTGTACATAATTGTGGAAAAGTGTCCATTTCTAACGGCTGACTGGCCCCTTTCATGCTTAGAGGCCATGAATAATAAACAACTTCCGAGTCTGTTTCTGCAAAACCCCAGTTCCTCCGAGGGGCGATGGCACCCGGGCAGGTCTGCCACGTTGGCTTCTCGGCAGCAGCCCGTCAGCCGCTGGGAAAGGGAAACGCACGAGCCCCTCGCAGGGGAAGGGACAGGCAGCTGCCCCCGTGGCCGAGTCCCTGCCAGGAGCATGGGGAAAGGATGCGCTACACCGTGCTGGCCACCCTGAGTGCCACCACCAGCCACGCAGTCCCTCGGCCACGTTTCAAGGGCTCCGTAGCCGCAGGAAGCTGGCGGTTACTGTGCTGGACGCCGCGTACAGAGCCTTCCGGTCATCGCAGCACCGCTTGCTCTAAGGCGCAGGCCCCACTGCACACCATGTGCCCCCGGAGGCAGCTATGCCAGCAGCTTCCATGCTGTCCCCCGGCAAGCCGCCTCTGCTCGGCACGGTAACGATGCCCTGGCTGTTTCCCCGCTCCCAGACTTGACCTTACAGACCTGAAGGGACAAGACCTGTCCTGCTCCTTTAATTGGAAAAGAGGAACGTTTCGCTAACAGAATGCAGGTTGATGGCTCCGCTGGGCCCGCTGGAGTGACTTTTCGCCTCTTCCTCCAGAACTCCGTGGCTTTCCGTTAAGATCCAACCACGGCGAGGAAGGAAAACCCCGCCATGTCTGCGCACCCACCCGCCCGAGGCGGAGCCCGCACGCACCTTCTCCGTTGCAGTCGGAGCACACGGACTGCATCTGCTGCACCATCCCCGGGGCCAGCTGTCGGATCATGATGCGCACGCCGCGGCCCCGGCAGGCACTGCACTTCTGAACGGCCCCCGACTTTCCACCTTGGCTGCGGCAAGCAGAGGCATCCGTGAGATGGTCGCCCGCGGACAAGGCAAGGGGGCAGGTCCCGGCTTTTCACCCCTCTCCGGCCCCCACGACTGACTACACACTTTCTCGGGACCAGGAGACGCGCTGTGTCCGGTAGTGAGTTCTAAGCCGGGAACAGCCTTCACCTGGCAGCAGACCCTCAGGGGCCACGGAGCAGGTGGAAGTGACGCCGGGAACCAGGACACACTTACCCACTGCACGCACTGCAGAGCACATTCTTGCTGAGCTGTAGTTTGGTGGTCTTGCCGTTATACAGGTCTTCTAAAGACACTCTGGGGAGAGAAGAATCGGGTTCAGTCAAATGCTGCCCAGTTTTCTTAAATGCAGACGTAAATGTCAGCCGAAACAGCAAATTCCGCTGTAACCTTCTCAAAGAATGAAAACCATCTTCCATGAGGCCACCACCGAGGTTTCGTTTGAGGCCTGAATCACCAGAAAGGCTTATGGTCCTGGACAGAACAGCTGTGCCAACGCCAGCCCCGGAGCCAGGCCAGCGGCGAGCGCGTGCGTTTCTGATAAAGCTGATAACTGCAAACACCCTGCCCTGGCCGCAGGCAGGAGCCCCCTTTCTGGACAGACCGGGCACAGCGGGGCTGTCAGTCCTCACCCCACCACAAGCCTCTGCACCCTCCAAGGACAATTCAGGAAGGCTGCAAAGTCCTGTCCTAACTTAAGGGTGGCACTCGCAGCGCACGTCTCAAAAAAGAAAGGGAAAACGTGGCCTTATCTACCGTTACGGAGGAGGAGAGGAGCAGGTTTGTAAGCTCCAAAGAACCAGCGAATTCTAAGCAAAACTGCAGCAACTTTGACCAAATTCTCAGAGTTCTAAGACAGAAAAGGGTGGAATGAAAAAGCCTATTAAAAATATATGACTTAGCCCTCGCTGGTTTGACTCAGTGGATATGGCATCGGCTTGTGGACCGAAGGGGCCCGGGTTTGATTCCAGTCAAGGGCATATGCCTGGGTTGGGGGAATGATCCCCAGTGGGGGTCATGGAGGAGGCAGCTGATCAATAATTCTCTCTCATCATTGATGTTTCTCTCTTTCTCCCTCTCCCTTCCTCTCAGAAACCAATAAAGATATTTAAAAAGTAAAAATAAAATAGAGGAACAAGAAAATAGTTGGAAGCATGTTGTAAAGAACACAGTCTTTGGCAGGACTCAAACTCTCCCAAAGTCTAAAGCTAAGACTGACTGTTCCCGGCAGCAGGAGACTGAAACACTGAAGGACGAACACTGCCAGCAGCGAGGGTGCCAGGTCCGCAGCGTCACCGGACAAAGGCCCTGGTTGTACCTGCCTTTCACTTTCCTAAGTGCCTTGAACCAAATCACTGACAAAGGACAACAGGTAGGCTCCTCCGTGGCTATTACATTACAGCCAGGACACAAAACCACCCGAGAGGCCCGAACGTCCTCGCTGCACAAACGTGGCCAAAGGGAAAATGTGGGCAGTGGTCTGCGAAGCTAACCCAGCAGCTCCCACAGGAAACGGGGCGCGCGGATCTGCCTCACACGCGCCTCCTGCCTGGGAACCCCTGCCAAGGAGCGAGCGCTGCGCACACTCAGCAGCACCGCGATCGCAGGAGACATGGCAGCCTCCCAGGAACCGGCGGCGACTACAGGCCCGGCGGGGCACCCAGCCACCTCCCACAGAAGCCGGCATTAACAGGAAATGTTCAACAAGGCGAGAAGGACGCGGCAGGAAGTAAAACTGCAGGTGCCGCGTACCAGGAACCACCACTTAGAGGAGGCCTGAAGAACCATGAAACCAGCACTCTTGTTTGACTTACTTCCAAGCCCATTCCTTTCTTTTCTTTTTTTAATGTTTTTATTGATTCAGAGAGGAAGGGAGAGAGAGAGAAACATCAATGGTGAGAAAGAACTGGGGATGGAGCCTGCAACCCGGGCCTGTGCCCTGACTGGGACCAAACCTGACCTCCTGGTTCAGAGATTGATGCTCAACCACTGAGCCATACCGGCCAGGCCTTATACCATTTCTTTGTCGAAGAAAAATATGGGGTAAAAAAACAACAACTAACCAATACTGCACAAGCGTTACTCTTGGAATAATATCCAAATGATAACATTCCTAAGAATAAATTCTTTCAACATACAAATTTAAGAATGAGAATCAAACAATGGAACAGGTGATATTTCACTTCCTCTAATCTATTCAAATGAATAGATATAAGAAATATCTTAAATGTTGGAAAGCCAGCCCCTGGCATTTGTCTGTAAAATCATCATTAGCTTGAAAAGCTGACAGGACCCAGGGCCTCACAAATTTCACAAAGTAAAAAAGCTAGTTTCAAACTGTACCAGGTTCAGGAGCTCACAGTCTAAGATCAAGGTCAGACCCATTCACATGTTGGCAGGTTAGCGCCAGGCTTAACGCCAGCAAGCGCCATGGAAACCAGTTTCGGAGCGTTCTCACTGAGGATTAAGTAATGAGTGACTACAGCAGGCAAACAGACCAGGGCAGGCACGCAGCTAGCACGTTTCTCACAAAACGTGACGTGGAAGACTGAAATTCTTCACAGAGGAGCACCTCCATCACTGGAAATGCCAGTGGCAGACCCTGCCCGGGGAGCACATTAACAAAACCCCTTCCCACGCAGCGCCGACACCGGCCACCCTGAGATTCACAGCAAAACGCACCACCCAGGTGACCAAGCTCAACTTGCCGCCCCCGAGGACCGTGGGCTCACGGACGAGTTTTCTGATGGAAGATTGAACAGTTTGGGTGCCTGCCCTCCGCTATCACTATGTGAAGGAAGGGAAGCAGCCCGTTTTAAAAAGGAAAAGGTATTCACTTGAGCGGATGCATCATATCTTCTCCTCTCCTCCTGCCATTGCGACTCCTGCTCTGATTGCCCATGAAGCCGAAGAGCCCGCCGCCGAAGATGTGCGAGAAGATGTCGTCCATGCCGCCGCCGCCGCCGCTGCCTTCCCGGAGGCCCTGCTCGCCATACCGGTCGTACAGCTCGCGCTTCTCGGGATTTGACAGCACTTCATACGCGAAGCTTATTTCTTTGAACTATCAAGAAAGAGGAAAACAGCCAGGTTTTTAACCAGAAGCGTGGAGAAAGGCTGCAGGAATCCAGAAGCCACGTCATTCTGGAAGATGCAAGCTGCCTCTGGCTTGATCTGGCCCTATTTATCCCCTCCCACTGCCCAGAATGTTCGTATTCCTGTTACAAAACCACAACACTCCGAACATAAAAACTGGGCTCACGGGTATAAATAAATGGGCTTTCCTTATATTCCTTTTACAAGGGGGGCAACTTCAGTTGAAGACTGCAACCTTGAGGGGAAAAAGTCTCAAATTAGCTGAAACCGGTGTGGCTCAGTGGAGAGAGGGTCGGCCTGCAGACTGAAGGGTCCCAGGTTCGATTCCGGTCAAGGGCATGTACCTTGGTGGCAGGCACATCCCCAGTGGGGGGCATGCAAGAGGCAGCTGACTGATGTCTCTCTTTCTCATCGATGTTTCTAGCTATCACTCTCCCTCTCTGTAAAAAAATCAATAAAATATATATTAAAAAAAAAAAAAGGAAAGTCTCAAATTACTTACTTTGTCACCGGCGTTTGGATTCTTATCAGGGTGGTATTCCTTGGCTAATTTTCTGTACGCCTTCAATCAGGGGTAAAACAAACAAACAAACAAAAAAAGAGGAGGGTTACAGACAAAGACCAGTTTAAAGATGGGCTCGTCCTCGCTTAACCACTTTCCTGAGAAGCATCCTAACCTTGCAAAAATAAAGCTTGCATTCACCCCAGAATCACTGCCGCTCTCCCTCCTCACAGTGGTCCCTCACTGATTTGATTTCCATAAGGCAGACAGGGGCTATGCCTGGAGGGAGGCTATATATTGAAGGCAGATGCAATCATGAAACCAGGCCACAGGGGAAAAAAACACCCCAAAACACTGAAAACACCCCTCATCTACTCTATTGCCCCCAAGTCCTCGATGGCCAGTCACTACGGTAAAAAGTGTTTGTAGCCGAGACCGGTGTGGCTCAGTGGATAGAGTGTCGGCCTGCGGACTGAAGGGTCCTGGGTTCGATTCCGGTCGGGGGCATGCACCTTGCTTGCAGGCACATCTCCACTGTGGGGCGTGCAGGAGGCGGCTGATCGATGTCCCTCTCTCAGGGATGTTTCTGATTCTCTCTCTCCCTTCCTCTCTGTAAAAAAAAATAAAAAAATCAATAATATATATATATATATTTTTTTTTATAAAAAGAAGTGTTTGTAAAGCTTTACCAACTGCAAGACGTTGTCCCTAAAAGAAAAAGAAAAAAACCCACGCCACGGGGAGAGAAGAATCCCTGCTCAGGATGGACCCTCTTCCCGGCCCCCTCCATCCACCCGGGCCAGCCGCCCCGAGAGGAGCCGCGGCTGCCGTTTCATTTCCATCCGGGGACCCTAACCTGGGGCCTGCGCACCTGAGCGACCCTCGGTGTAGGCGGCCGAGCGGCCCCGCACCCAGGTCTCCACGCACCGGCCCCCGGTTACATAATGGCCCGGCATTTCCGGTGAGAAAACAGGAAGTCCCTTTGCCTCCCGTCCCGCCGCCGCCGGGAGCACATTTGGGGGTGTTTTTTCTCCGCTCTCGGGGGGAGGGGAAGGTGCAGAGACGCCGCCGGGCCCCGGGGACACGCCGCGGGGTGTCGCCGGGCGCCCGGGGTGCGGGGCCGCCCCGCGCTGTCACCCCTGCGCGGCCTCCCCTTTATTTTTAGCCGCGGCGGACACTCGGGTCTGCTTGGCCGGCACCCACGCCGCCTCCCGAGGCGGGTGCGAGGCGCCGGGGTTGCCTGCCCGGACCCTCCGGCCGCGGCGGCGGCGGCAAAGGACGACGGGAAGCGGAGAAGCCGCGGCAGAGGAGGACGGGGAGGGGAGAAGCCGCGGCAGAGGAGGACGGGAGGGGAGAAGCCGCGGCAGAGGAGGACGGGGGGAGGGTCGCGGCCGGAGCGGCCTCCATGGAAACGGCCCCCAACACCTGCCCCGCCGCCCCGGCCGCCGCCGCGACCCTCCTCCCCGCGGGGTTCCGGGGGGAACCCCGCCCGACGCGGCGCCGGCGTCCGCGGCGGGGACGGCCCTGCCGGGGCCGGGAGCCTCGGTGCAGCCCGCTTTCCCGGGCCGGTGACCCCGGCGCCGCCGCGGGCGGGAGAGAGGCAGCGAGGGAGGCAGGGAGCGCCCGGCGTGCGCGGCGCGGCGGCTGTGTTTGCTGCAGCTGCGGGCGGGCGGGCGGGCGGGGCCGGCGGCCAAGGTCAGGCGAGGCCGCAGCGCACGGCCCCGCGCTCCGCGGCCGCCCGGTGTCGCCGCGCCGCTCCCCCCGCACCCCCACCCTCAGGCCGGGGCGCGGCGGCGGCTCGCGGGCCGCCCGGGAGCGCGGGGGCCTGGCCTGGCCTCCTCCGCCGCCGCCGCGCAGGCCCCGCGCCGCCGCCACCCCCGCGGCCGGCCGCCCGGTACCTTCTTGAGCTCGTTCTCGCTGGCGCCGGGCGGCACGCCCAGGATGTCGTACAGCTTCGTGTCGACCACGTTCGCCATGGCGGCGGCGGCGGCGGCGGCGGCGGCCTCGGGCGGGCGGGCGGGCGGGCGGCGCTCGGGGCGGGGAGGCGGCGGCGGCGGCGGCGGAGCGGACGGAGCTGCGGAGCGGCGGCGCAGGCCGAGGAGACAGCGAGGGGGGAAGGCGGGGGCGGGGCTGCACTTTGACCCGGCGCACGGCGCGCCGTGACGTCAGCGCGCGCCGCCGTCCGGCGGCCGCTGCGGGGTGGTCGGGAGGGTGACGCAGCGCGCGTGCGCGTGCCTCCCTCCAACCCTCCGGGGGCGCCCGGCGCGCCGCTCCCACCACGTGGGCTCCTTGCTGGGGGGGCGGGGAGGCGGTCGGCAGGGAGCCGGGCGCGGGGAGCCTGCGCCCCAGGTGCCGGCTGCCCTGGGGGCCGGCTCCCTCGGGGGCTGAGGGTGGAAACGGCCCCTGGGGCGGGGGGGGCGCGTCTCGGCGTGTTTCACTTCCGGGCAGGTCCGGTCGTTCGCCAGCAGGTGGCCCCCTCGAGCACCGCAGTCACATGTCACCCCCGCCCCCCATTTCCGAGCCTCCAGCGCTTTAAGGGGAACCACTCATTTCCTAACACCCTGTGTCCCAAACACGTGCGCGTCCCGTGGGCGACTGGGGCGCCGGCCGGCCGGGGTGGCTCAGTGGGTAGAGCCGCGGCCCGGCGGACTGAAGGGTCCCGGGTTCGATTCCCGGTCAGGGCACGTGCGGGGTTGTGAGCTGGATTCCCAATGGGAGGCGTGCAGGAGGCAGCAGGTCCATGATGCTCTCTCATCATTGCTGTTTCTATCTCTGGAGATTAATAATAATAATAACCCCTCTCCCTCTCCCCCATCCCTCTCCCTCTCCCTCTCTGAAATCAATAAAAATATATTTAAAAAATAAAAATAGCGGAAAAGGTTTGGCTCATCGGATAGAGCATCAGCCTGGGGACTGATTTTTCACAGAGAGGAAGGGAAAGAGATAGAAAGTCAGAAACATCGATGAGAGAGAGACATCGATCAGCCGCCTCCTGCACGCCCCACAGTGGAGACGTGCCCGCAACCAAGGTACATGTCCCCGACCGGAATCGAACCTGGGACCTTTCAGTCCGCAGGCCGACGCTCTATCCACTGAGCCACACCGGTCTCGGCTATTTTAATATATTTTATTGATTTTTTTTTTTTACAGAAAGAAAGGGAGAGGGATAGAGAGGTAGAAACATGGAACAGCTGCCTCCTGCACGCCCCTTTTACTGGGGATGTGCCCGCCACAAAGGTACGTGCCCTTAACAGGAATTGAACCTGGGACCCTCCAGTCCGCAGGCCAGCGCTCTATCCACTGAGCCACACCGGTCAGGGCCATGTCGTTTCTCTTATTCTCTTTCTGCTCTGAAGAGTCCAAAAGAGCTGGGCTTTTCTCCTCTGTTTCAGTTTTCTTCTTCTTCTTCTTTTTTCCCAGGGGAAGGCCTCTGGCGGTTCAGGTTTGCTGTGCTGGCCTCAATTCCTCTCCCCTGGTTCTGTTTGGTTTTTTTTCAGTCCCGGTTCTGGCTCTTGGTGTGTGCGTTTCCCTTTATTTACAGCGCGGTCCCCACCCCCGGCTGCTGTGGTCAGCATTGTCGCCAGGTCAACAAGTGGCTGCCAAACAGGTCCCTGCACTCCCGTGGCACACGCCTGCTCCCGTCCTGGCCCGCTGAGTCACACACGTGTCCGGGGAGCCTGCCGTCCTCAGCCCCGCTCGTGAGGTGCAGGGAGCTGGGGTCGGGAGCTCCAGACTTAGCTCAGGCCGTGAGGGGAGCCAGCCGGTGGCCTCACTGCGAGGCTCCGGCCCCGCCAGAAAGTGCTGAGTCACCGTGTGTCCGCGGCTGCTCTCCGCTCTCCGCAGGCAGGGCTGCAGGTTCGAGGCTGGGGAGGAGTCTGCTTCCTGCCTGCTTGCTTCAGCGGCCTGGTGAACCGGTGCAACTGGGAGAGGGGGTGTAGGTGGGAGGAGCGGAGTCAGGACCCGGGAGGGAGCAGATGGACCGTAATATCGTCACGGACGAGGCTGCCGCTCACCACGAACAACACAGACCGCTGTGACCCACCACATTCGCCAGCCCCGGTGTGCACGGCTCAGGGGGGTCAGAGAGGCGCTCTGCTTCCCGCCTTTAACATCGCCAAACTTCTTAAAATATGTTCCTGACCGATTTTATTTTTATTTATCTATTTATTTTAGATGGCAGGCCATGCCCTACATTTTTTTTTTTTTTTATAATATATTTTATTGATTCTCCACAGAGAGGAAGGGAGAGGGATAGTTAGGAACATCGATGAGAGAGAGACATCCATCAGCTGCCTCAGTGCCTGTAACCAAGGTACATGCCCTTGACCGGAATTGAACCTGGAACCTTTCAGTGCCCAGGCCGACGCTCTATCCACTGAGCCAAACCGGTTTTCGGCTGTCTTTTTTTAAAAATATATTTTATTGATGTTTCCCAGAGAGGAAGGGAGAGGGATAGGGAGTTAGAAACATCGATGAGAGAGAAGCATTGATCAGCCGTCTCCTGCACGCCCCACACTGGGGATGTGCCCACAACCAAGGTACCTGCCCTTGACGGGAATCAAACCTGGGACCTTCCAGTCCGCAGGCCGACGCTCTATCCACTGAGCAACACCGGCCAGGGCTCTTACTGATTTGAGAGAGAGAGAAAGGGAGATCGCTAGAGAGATTTTCACGGCGGCCGGCTGCCTCTGACGTGTCCCCGTGTGCCCTCGCCAGGAATTGAACCGTGAACCCCTCGTTCATGGGTGGACGCTCAACCACTGAGCAACACCGGCTGGACAGGACTGACCAGTTTCCGAACTGGAAAAGGGAAAAAAAAAGGACTCCGCTTAATCTACCGCGGAAAAGCGTCCCTGAGTGACTCTCACCACCAGCTTGTTATTCACGCGGTGCCCATCTCTCCCGGCACGTTGGTGAGACCTATAGACGTCTGACAAGGAAACTAAGGAAGAATGTTTTTATTAACACGCTTAGGCTATTCAAAATCTAACTTATTTAAAAATTACACAAAGAAATCTCGCTTCCACCCCCATCCTCTCTACCTCACTCCACTGCCCATATTTCTTTTTTTTTAAAATATATTTTATTGATTTTTTACAGAGAGGAAGGGAGAGAGATAAAAAGTCAGAAACATGGATGAGAGAGAGACATTGACCAGCCGCCTCCTGCACGCCCCACATTGGAGATGTGCCCACAAGCAAGGTACATGCCCCCAGCCGGAATCAAACTTGGGACCTCTCAGTCCGCAAGTCGACGCTCTATCCACTGAGCCAAAACTGGTCCCGGTTCCCTTTCTTTTTCAATGCAAGTCATGCAAACACAAATTTATATATAATATATATGTAAATATTATATATATATGTATATATAAAATTGGTTTCAGAGAGAAAGGGAGAGGGAGAGAGAATCATGGACCTGCTGCCTCCTGCATGCCCCCTACTGGGGATGGATCGAGCCCACAACCCGGGCCTATGCCCTGACCAGGAATTGAACCATGACCTCCTGGTTTGCAAGTCAGCGCTCAACCCCTGAGCCAGCTGGCTGGGCCCCAAATTTGTATGCTTATCTCCGCTTTGTGTTAAGAGAAAAAGCAGGATGCCCTGTGCATTGCTCTGTACTGGCTTTGGCCATCCAACAAATCCTGAAAATTCGCAGCAGGATGTAGATTTTCCTCATTCTTTTCTCTCGCTCTCGCTCTCTCTCTCTTTTGGTAAAAGTTTTACTGAAATATAGAATCATGCATCCTGATTCATTGAGCCGGTTCTTTCCTGATGGGCAGTTGTGACTTGCTATGTGCTCAGTAAGATATGTATCTTTGCCAGCAATGAAAATGCCTTGGGAATTATTATTTCCTTCCCAACCATGAGAAGGTGGGACCTCATTCTTCCGGGGCTTTCTACAGCGCTGAGTCGAGTCCTGGGTTTATTTCTGATAGTTTGATTTTGAAGAACACTGCTTTCATCACGAGAAAAATGCACGTTTTCTGTAGCTCAGAGGGCATTGGTTTTACGCTCCCTCACATTAACCAGCTCCCGGGGGACTGCAGAAAGCCAACAGCCAGCCCAGCCCGTGTGGCTCCGTGTTTTGAGCATCGACCTCTGAACCGGGAGGTCAAGGTTCAATTCCCCGTCAGGCGTGTCGGAGGCAGGCGATCCAGGATTCTCTCTCATCATGGATGCTCCTCTCTCTCTCTCTCCCTCTCCCTTCCTCTCTGACATCAATAAAGAAAAAGGAAGAGCCGAAACCGGTGTGGCCCAGTGGATAGAGCATTGGCCTGCGGACTGAAAGGTCCTGGGTTCGATTTCAGACAAGCACATGTACCTTGGTTACTGGCACATCCCCAGTGGGGGGCGTGCAGGAGGCGGCTGATGGATGTTTCTCTCTCATCGATGTTTCTGTCGCTCTATCCCTCTCCCTTCCTCTCTGTAAAAAAATCAATAAAATATATTAAAAAAAAATTAAAAATTAAAAAAAAAGAAAGGAAGAAAGCCCGCAGCCATGGGCACCCGCTCGCACCACGTGAGCTCGAAGTGCGAGCTGTCCCTGTGACTCCCGGGACAGTGGCACCGGGGACGAGGCTTTGAGTCGGTTTCTAGGTCAGTGTAATGGAGACGCGCTCTCGGGCGCTCGGCCGTGCCCTGGGCCGCAGATTTCCCCGGGACAGAACTGGCTGCTGGGGCCGCCGGAGAGTGCTCAGGAGATCTTTGCAGGCCCCTGGCCCTGGCCGCCAGCCCCCTTCCCCTCTATTTTATTTATTTATTTTTTAAAATATATTTTATGGATTTTTTTACAGAGAGGAAGGGAGAGGGATAGAGAGTTAGAGACATCGATGAGAGAGAGACATCCATCAGCCGCCTCCTGCACGCCCCTCACTGGGGATCAAGCCCGAAACCAAGTTACATGCCCTTGACCAGAATCGAACCTGGGACCTTTCCGTCCACAGGCTGACACTCTGTCTACTGAGCCACACCGGTTTCGGCTTTTTAAATTTTATTTATTTATTTATTTATTTATTTGTTTATTTATTTATTTTTAACCTCCTCTCCTCCAGAGGAAACTGCAATAAAACGCTTGCTGGGGAGTCATGTCTCCATGAGAGATGGAGTTCATGAAATGACTGGCGTTCTAGCCAACCAAACACAAGCCGCTGGCCTGGACTCTGTGGCTCAGGGGTTGAGCATCGACCCAGGAACCAGGATCATTGATGTTTCTCTCTCTTTCTTTCTCTCCTTGTCCCCTTCATCTATCTGAAATCAATTAAAAATGTATTGCTTTGAGAGAGAGAAAGAAAGAGAAACATGGATTTGTTAGTCCACTTATTTATGCATTCAAATTCATTAGTTGTAGGTGCCCTGCCAGGGGGTCGAGCCTGAAACCTTGGTTTATCGGGGTAATGGGGGGTGGAGCCTGAGACCTTGGTTTATTGGGGCAACCGGGGGTCCAGCCGGCGGTCCCGGCAGCCCTGTGGTGGGGGCGGGGGGAGGACGCACTGGGGGAAGCGGGTGGCGCTCCGTTAGGCCTCGTCCCTCCCGTGCTGTCCACAGGGGGCGGAACAGCTGAGGCTGGGCTCCCTGGTGCCCCGGGAATTTAACTCCTGGCGGCTGTGTCTGCCGGCTGCGCCCTCCCCGCCGGCCTGGGCTCCGGCTGCCCTCCTGCTGCCGCCGGGCACTGAGGGCGCGGAGTCTCCCGGGTCCTCCGGGACATGGAGGGGACCTTCCGAATCGGTGCTCAACGCCGGGGGGTGGCCAAGCGGCGCCGGCACTGCCTCCCGCAGCGTCTGACCTCACTGCCTGCCGCCGAACGCAGAGGCACAGTAGCCGTCAAGCCCTGGGCCGGCGGGACGGCCACGAACCGTTACTCCTGGGCTCTTTGAAACATTTAACAGTGTATTTTTACTGATTTCAGAGAGGAAGGGAGAAGGAGAGACAGAGAGAAACATCAACAAGGAGAGAGACCCAGGCCGGGGTGGGTCAGTGGATAGAGCACCATCGGCCTGAGGATTGAGGGGTCTTGGGTTCCTGGTCAGGGCACAGGCCCGGGTTGCAGGCTCGATCCCTGGTAGGGGGTGTGCAGAGGCAGCCAATCCGTGATTCTCTCTGGTCATTGATGTTTCTGTCTCTCTCTCCCTCTCCCTTCCTCTCTGAAATCAATTAAAAAAAAAAAAAGTCACCCTAACCAGTTCGGCTCAGTGGATAGAGCATCGGCCTGCGGCCTGAAGGGTCCCAGGTTCGATTTCCGGTCAAGGGCATGTACCTTGGTGGCGGGCACATCCTCAATGGGAGGTGTGCAGGAGGCGGCTGGTCGATGTCTCTCTCTCATCGAAGTTTCTAACTCTGTCTCCCTTTCCCTTCCTCTCTGTAAAAAATCAATAAAATATATTAAAAAAAAAAAAAAGTCACAGCCTCCTTAGCAGCCCATTCCTGGGCGGGCGGGAAGGGTTTCTAGTGGAAACCAACGCAACTGTCCCCAACTCGGCCGCCAGGGGGCGGGCGGGCCCGCGGGATGGCTTTTCTCCACGGGAGGAGCCCGAGGGAGGGTCAGGAGGGCGGGAGCCAGGTGCCCTTTCTCTTTGCTCTGAAACCAAGTGAAAGTGGAGAGACACGGGCACCCCTCCTCCCGGAGGGCGGGGGTCTGCCTGGAAGTCAGGGAGCCAGGCTGCCCTTTTTCTCCCCTGGTGAGACGCTCTGGAGACCCTGGGCTCTGATGTTTCTCATTGTCAGGAGAGAGGGTTTATTCTTTTTCCCACCGGGAACCTGAGCCCACAGCTCCTCCCCGCCCAGGCAGCGACGTCCTAGTGGGGCCACAGGGACCCCCAGTCCCCTGGGTGGCACTGGGCTGCGAGCCCGCTGACCTGCCTCCTCCCGGTGCCTCTGAGGACAGACAGCCTCATGGGCCGTTGGCGGGACAGGCAGGCAAACCTCTTCCCCTGCCCTGTTTTACATATTTTTATTTTATTATTATTATTATTTTTTAAAAATATATTTTATTGATCTTTTACAGACAGGAAGGGAGAGAGATAGAGAGCTAGAAACATCGATGAGAGAGAGACATCTATCAGCCGCCTCCTGCATGCCGCGCACTGGAGATGTGCCCGCAACCAAGGTACATGCCCCCGACCAGAATCGAACCCAGTACCCTTCAGTCCGCAGGCCGATGCTCTATCCACTGAGCCACACCAGTTCCGCACACATATTTTTATTGATGTCAGAGAGGAAGGAGGAGGGAGAGACAGAAACATCAATGATGAGAGAGAACCACTGATGGGCGGCCTCCTGCACGCTCCCCACTGGGGATGGAGCCTGCAACCCAGGCATCCACTGTGCCCTGACCCGGACTTGAACCCTGCCCTCCTGGTTCACAGGTCACTGCTCAGCCCCTGAGCCATGCCAGCCAGGCCCCGCCTGGTCTCAGCGCCCCTGGGGTGGCGGGTGTGAGGATAGCGAGCACCCAGGCGCCTTCCCTCCCCCTCAGGGGCCCCTGGGAGACGGATCGTCATTCGTGGCTCTGGCTGTGCCTCCTGGAGCCTCTGGCACCAGCCGAGGGAGAGGCTGGGCGTGGCTGGCAGCGACGGCCGTGAGAGGAAACGGCGGGAAACGCGGGCCGGCAGCCAGCAGCGACCGGGAGGACTCCCAGCAGCAGCGGCGGCGGCGGCAGTGGCAGCAGTGCAGGGACCAGACCGTGGTTCCCCTCCCGGTCCCCGTTCCCAGGGTTCATGCACCCCCACCTCCCCGCCGGCTCCCCTGCCCGCGGCAGCACCTGTGGACAGCGAGGGCACCGCATTAGGCCACATTGCTGCCGTGACTCTGTGCGCCTCTCCATAGACCCGTGTCTGCAGGTAGGTACCCCGTGTCTCTGATGTGAACAGAAACCCACGTGTCGATGGCAGACACAACAAACCCACAGATGCATGTGTGTGTGTGTGTGTGTGTGTGAATCGAGGTGAGATGTTTACAGGCGCTCATTCCATTCCTCCAACTTGTTGCAGCTGTGGAGCTTTTCAAACTACAAGAGCTGAAACCCGTGTGGCTCAGTGGATAGAGCGTCAGTCTGCCGACTGAAAGGTCCTGGGTTTGATTTTGGTCAAGGGCATGTATCCTGGTGGTGGGCACATCCCCAGTAGGGGGGGGGGCGTGTAGGAGGCGGCTGATCGATGTTTCTAGCTCTCTATCCCTCTCCCTTCCTCTCTGTAAAAAAAATAAAAAAAAATTAAAATATATTTTTAAAACCAACATAAAAGCAAAACACGGAAGCTCCCGCCACGCCCACACGTCGTTAACAAACAGCGTTTATTGAGAATTCACAGTCGGTGTCTTCGCTGGGAGACGGTGGCCACCACGTGGCAGAGGGACACCGTCCACAGTTGGAGGACAGAGTGAAACGCAGCGCTCGGAGCAAACGATCCCAAGATGCATCACTGCCACCGCCACCGCCACCGCCAGCAGCCGGCCCGGCCTCCTGGACCAGGGCACGCGGTGCCCCACGCCCGGCTCGGAGCGGAGGGGCAGGGTCATTGGGGGGGGCATGGCAGAGCGCACGGCGCCCCCTCCCTTCTCCGCCTGCGGCGTCCTCAGGGGTGAAGCTGGACCCGCCCCTTCCTGCGCCTTAAAACCACCAGGAGCTCAGGCCCCTCCTGCCGGGCCTCCTCCAAGGGCCCATGCGTGCTGAGTCCCACACCGGGACACGGGATCACGCGGCCGGTGCACACACCCTCCAGCGGGAGCGCGTCCTTCCTGCGCTGGGGACTCACCCCCCCACCCCTGGGGCTGGTCCTCTCCCGCTCCTCCCGCAACGGGAAGCGGGAGCCGTGCTTTCTGCCGGGGCCCCTCTCGCCGCGCCCTCACTGGGTGTCCGGGTGGCCATCGCCTGCGATGTGGGGTCCACGTGTCCCGCAGGAAGGCGTGAGGGCACCACCAGGTGGCTGTTCCCTCGGGTCCTGCACTGGAAGCCTCTACCCGCCCCCCCCAACCCCCGCCCCCGCCATCTTCTCTGGGCACCGTGTCCTCTGCAAAGGGCATCATCTCCCCGCTAACGTACGTGTGTGTATGGCTTTGACTGAGTGAGGATCTGGGACATCGTCTCAGGCCTCGGCGAGGAGACTCCACCCGCAGGGAGGCCTCGCCGGGCACACCTGTCCTCGCTCCCTCCTCGCGGCTGGCAGGGGAGTGAGCGGCGTCGGATCCTGTCTCTACCCGGAGGCACGGACAGTGGGGGCTCGGGAGGACGGCCAGGAGGGAGGGGCCTGTGAGAGCCTTCTCCTCCGTGTATGTGCACGGCCCACGGGCAGACGGCGGGAGCAGGAGGGGCGGGGTCGCTGGAGGGGGTCCAGGGGGAGGAAGGGGTTGTAATACTTTCAATAATAAAGAATTAAAAAAAAATACATCTGCCTTGCCCAGCTGGTGTGGCTCAGTGGTGGAGCACTGAGCTGATGAACCAAGAGGTCACCAGTTCAATTCCCGGTCAGGGCACACGCCTGGGTTGTGGGCACGATCCTTGTGGGGGACAGGCAGGAGGCAGCCGATCCATGATTCTCTCCTTATTGAGGTTTTAGAGAGAGGAAGGGGGAGAGAGGGAGAGAGAAACACCCATCAGCTGCCCCCTGAACCTGCCCCACTGGGGATCGATTCTGCACCCTGGGTGTGCGCCCCGGCCGGGAGTCAAACCCCCACCGTCTGGGACAACAGACGATCCGAGCAGCTAAGCCCCTGAGGCCAGGCCTGAGCTGCACCTGTGAGACCAGGAGATGCTGACGTAAGAGTGTTCCCTCTGCCGAAACCAGTGTAGCTCAGTGGATAGAGCATCGGCCTGCAGACTGAAGGGTTCCGGGTTTGATTCCAGTCAGGGGCATGTACCTTGCACCTCCAGTGGGGGGCGAGCAAGAGGCAGCTGATGGATGTCTCTCATCGACGTCTCTAACTCTCTATCCCTCTCCTTTCCTCTCTGTAAAAAATCAATAAAATATATTAAAAAACAAACAGCGTTCCCTCGTGAGCACGTGCCACAGACAGGTCGTCCTGTCTTGGACATGTCACATACGTAACCAAAGCGACAGACATGGCGGCGTGTGACGTGGGTAAGACCGCCGTCCGGAGACAGCAGACAGGATCCGTACAGAATGGGCAACGTCCGGGGAAGCTTCCCTTTGTCCTCATGTTGAGAACTGACTACTAGTCCCGCCTCCCCCCAACCCCCCCGCCGGGAAGTGAGACGCTCTGTGCGAAGGGCACGTCTGCGTTAGTTATAATCCAACGCCCGGCGCCTCTCCAGGCCCATCAGAGACCTGAAGCCTCGATGCAAGACTTAGGGGGGTGATCCGGAACACTAAACAGCGCACGGTGAGGAGAGCTTTTACCCCAGCCAGGCGCGGTGACGAGAGGACACCGGGCGGTCTCTGACGGGGACTCGGGAGGGTGCCCGGCCCCGGAGCAGGCCGCCGGGGGGAACGTGAGCAGCGACAGGCGTCCGGCCCAAAGTCTCTGGCCTCGACGGCATCAAACACCACCCAAGGCCTGAAGGAACACCACGCCTCTGTACCACGTGTGTGAATGACTGTGTCTGTGCCGTCCAGTAAAAACACCCCCGGCCAAAAGTGCGTTAAAAACACGGCGCAAGTTGTCCCTCGGGGTCAGAACCGGGAAACGTCCGTCCCAGCGGCCGAAGGCTCTGGCGTCGGTTCTCGGGGACTCGCGTTCAGCCCGGCTGCCGTGTGGCAAACGCCCGCTCCGACGTGGCAGGAAGGAAGGGGCGGGACTCGGTGCCCCGGGAGGGAAGGGGCTGCCACCAAATGGGCGTCCCCCTGGGGACATGTCAGAGGTTCCCAGACGTCTCCATCGGCTCCCAGATCCTCGTCCTGACCGGCGGTGGGAGGTCTGCCCCGGGAACGGTGGGTTTTGGACCAGAACAGAACCGAGACGGAACACTGCTTCCGGGAGACCGCTGGCGCCCCCGCCTGCTTCCCACAGGATGCGGAGACGGAGGGGCCGGGACGTCTGTCATCAGGATGGAGCAGGCGGGTGCACATCACCCGGTCTCCCCCACCCTGGCCACGGGGGCTGTCGGGTCTGGACCGCGTCTCGGGCCGAGGGCGGCCCCTGAAGAAACATGGGCGGTACCTTCCCCGCGTCGTGTATTTCCGTAAGAAAACGAGGTGGTGAAGACTCCTGGTCTCCACAACGAATCCAAAGGAAAAACAAGATAAAAAGGAAGGAATGTGAAGAAAACTCTTCTCTTTAAACTTCTTGTGGGACCAAGACGTGGACAGAGCCGTGTCCGTCCATCCACAGCAGGTTCCTAGTGGGCCAGTGTGGCTCAGTGGTGAGCGTCTGTCCACCCCCGAACCAGGAGGTGGCGGCTGGATTCCCGGTCAGGGCACACGCCGGGGTTGCTAGCGCCATCCCAGTTGACGGGGGGGTGGGGAGGGGAGGGATTCCTTCTCGTCCTCGATGCTTCTCTCTCTCCCCCTCCCTCTCCCGCTCTGAGATCAATAAAAATATATTTAAAACAGTCACCCTTAGACAGGCGGCCGGAGGTGCCAGTCCCGGTCGCTGGGAGAGGAGGAGAGGGTTGGGGACGGGGAGGGGCTGGGGGCTGCGTTCGCACGTCCTTGGCGAGGGGGAGGGGGTCCCTGGCGAATGGGGTGGGGGTTGGAGGGTCGGGGCAGAAGGGGACGCTAGAAGTCGATGGAGATGGAGGCCTGGGCGTCGTCGCCGCGGCCGCGCACGTAGATCTCGCAGGGGATCTCCTCCGCCGCGCGGTCCTCGCGGGCGGGCGCGGGCTCTCTGGGTGGCGCGGGCTGGAAGGTGTAGCTGCTGCGCGGGAAGGTGCTGTTGAAGGTCTGCATGGGCTGGGGCGGCGCGAAGTCGTGGCGGAAGGCCAGCTCGGCGGCGGCGGGCGCGGGCGCGGGGGCGGCGGGCGGCGGGGGCGCGCGGGGGCCGGGCCGCGCCTGCGCCCCGCAGTGGTGCTCGTGCACGCAGCGCGAGGCGGAGGAGGCGCGGCGCAGCGGCCGGTAGCCGTCGGGCTCCTCGCCCAGCTCGCCCAGCTCGCCCAGCTCCGTGTCCCGCAGCGAGAAGAGCTCGTAGTGCGGCGGGTCGAAGGCGTCGGGGAAGCCGGGCCGCTGGAGGGCCGCCTTGCAGGCCAGCACCTTCTTGCGCGGCTGCTTCACCTGCACCAGCACCGACACCGCCAGCAGCACCAGCACCGCGCCCGCCGCCACGCCGATGACCGTGCCGTGCGCCCGCGTCATCTGCTCGAAGAGGCCGGCCCGCTTCCGCTCTGCGGGGAGACCGCGCCTTCAGCCGGGGGAGGGCGTCCCCCTGGGAACCAGGAGGTCGGGGGCCATGCCCGGTCGGTTGGGGCACAGGCCCGGGTGGTGGGCTCAGGCCCCCGTGGGGTGGGAAGGGCCGTGCAGGAAGCAGCCGATCCATAGCTCCACCCACCCTCTAAGCAGCAGTGATCGCATCTAATGAACGGCGACGCCCCTCTCGCGGGGAGGTGGGCTCCGTCCCCCGTGTATGGGGGGGTGTGGGGGGGGCGTGCAGGAAGCAGCCGATCCATCGCCCCCCCTTCCCCGCCCTCTAAGCAGCAGTAAAATCGTATGTACCGAACTGCGCCGCCCTCTCCCGGAGGCGGCCCGGGGACTCACCGGAGCAGTGGTTCTCGTCCCAGGGGTAGGCGCAGTTCTGCAGGCCGTTGCACACCAGCGAGCTGTTGATGCACATGTTGCTGTGGCAGAAGAAGGCGCCGGCGGTGCAGGGCGCTGGCGGGAGAGGAAAGGCTGTTGCCGAGAAGGCGGAGCGCAGGGCGGGGCTCGGCCCCCAGGAACCCACCCTCGTCCCCGGCACCTTCCCGGGAGCACCCACTGCACCACCCGGCCCGGAGACGAGGCCGGCGCTCCCCGAAACCGGTTTGGCTCCGTGGATAGAGCGTTGGCCTGCGGACTGAAAGGTCCCAGGTTCGATTCGGGTCAAGGGCAGGACCTTGGTTGCGGGCACATCCCCAGTGGGGGGCGTGCAGGAGGCGGCTGATGGATGTCTCTCTCTCTCTCATCAATGTTTCTAGCTCTCTATCCCTCTCCCTTCCTCTCTGTATGAAATCAATAACATATATTTAAAAAGTAAGTAAGAGGAGGCGCCCGGGCCTGTGCTGCGAAGGGATGGAGAGGCCGCCCCGCCCCGCCCCGCCCGCCAGCCCGCCCGCGGGGCCCTCGCTCACGCTCCACAAAGGAGGTGAAGAGCAGGCGGAAGCGGCTGAGCCGGCTGCCCGGGTCGGCCCACATGCGGACCACGCCCACGCCCGTCTGCAGCGTCACGTCGTTGGCCACGGTGCTGCAGAACTTGGCCTTGAGGTTCTCGATGGCGCTGCTCCCGTCGTACACGGCCACGAAGTTGCGCTGGCACTCGTTGGAGTGCTCCATCTGGTAGTCCAGGAAGCGCAGGTAGATCTGCGGCGGCACACAGACACGGCTTGGGCCGGCGTGCACACACACACGCACGCACACACACACACACACGCGCGCGCACACACACACGCACACACACACACACACACACACACACGGGGAGCCTGGGCTGGGGCCGGCGGCTCAGAGCCCCGACATCGCCCGACCTTGCCTGGCTGGGGCTGCATCCCCGGTCAGGGCGCAGACCGGGCCCTGCCCCTGAGGGTGGTACGTGGGACAGGCAGCCGACGCCTCCCTCTTTTCTCTTTTAACAGACACGCACGTGAAACGCAAGCTTCCCCGCCGAGACACTGAGACACGGAAAAGCGGGAGCAGTTAGCCACCTGCCTCCACCGGTCAGTCCTTCCAAACCGCCTTCCCCGCGCCACTTTCCGGGAAAAGTCTGCCACTGGCTGGGGCAGGGGCACAGGGGGGGGGGAGGGGGCGGAGAGCGCGAGAACAGGGCACTGAGGTTTGCCGTGTTGGGGTTTGTTACTAACCAACCCCGAGACCTCGGACAGGACACTGGGACTTCGTGTGATCTATTTTTCCTCACAAAACTAAATATATATACAGCGGTACCTCGAGATACGAGTGCCCTAACATACGAGATTTTTGAGATACGAGCCGTCAAGCGAGCGATTTTTGCTTTGAAATACGAGCAACAGTTGAGATAGGAGTCATCGCGAGGACCGGCTGGCTGCACACGACCCACCCGTTTACCGAGACTTGAGCGTCTCCTAGTTTCCCACGCCTCAAGGTTACAGAACGAATTAAACTCGTCTCTTGAGGTACCACTGTATATATATTTTTAAATCCTCACCTGGGGATGTTTTAATTGATGAGAGAGAGGTGGGAAAGAGAGAGAGGGAAAAAGGAAGAGAAAGGGAGAGAGAGATAGAGGGATAGAGAGATAGAGAGAGAGAGAGGATGGGAGGGAGAGAGAGAGAGAAACACACACACACACGGATGTGAGAGAGAACCATTGATGGGCTGCTCCCATATACACCCCAACTGGGGATGGAACCAGCAGCTCAGGTCTGTGCCTGACTGAGAACGGACCCCCCGCCTGCGGTGAGCGGGACGATGCCCCGGCCACCTGCTCGGTGCCTGCGCTCGGGAACGCGGAGCCGGTGGATTTTAAGACGCATAAAGGAGGAGTCTCCCTGCCTCTGTGCGCGGCTCCTGAAACGGCCTCTGCGGCCTGTTTCACGCCAGCGGCGCCGAGGTCTCAGCCGCCCCCGTGCGGGAACCCAGTAAAGCGATCTCGCCGCCGCCGGCGTCTCTCATCGGCGAGCCCGGCACCAGCCCCAGCGGCACGTCACGGGACCGCCCTCCCCGCGCGCTCGCCGCGCTGACCTTGGCCCTGGGGGTGGCGCGGATGGTCCAGATGCAGTCCACCGCCTGGCCGGGCTTCGTCTTCTCCTCCTGCTCCACCTGGCTGGAGCGCACCACGCCGTCCGCCCCCGACAGCTCGAACTGGCAGTCTGCGGGGAGAGGGCGCGCTCAGCGGGGGAAGGCGGGCCGGGGCGCCGGGCGGACAGAGAGGGAGCATACTAAACCTGGGATGGGGTTCAAAATACCTCCGAGGTATGTAAAGTCTGGATCTGCAACGGAAGAGGGAGAGCGTCAGCGGTGTGTTCACACAGTGCGGATCACTTACTATGGCGGACGCTACATTTAGTAATAGATGCTACATTTAGTAACATGCTATACTTAGTAACAGCTGCTACAGTAACAGGTGGTACATTTAGTAACAGTCGCTACATTTAGTAACAGATGCTATACTTAACAGCTACTACAGTAACAGGTGCTACATTTAGTAAAGGCTGCTACACTTAGTAACAGCTGCTATAGTAACAGTGCTACATGTAGTAACAGATGCTCTACATCTAGTAACAGGTGCCACCTGTAGGAACAGACGCTCAACATTCACTAACAGACGTTACATTTAGTAACAGCGCCAGAGCGAGCTTCCTGGCGTGGAGCAGAGACCGCTGTTACCTATGTGCACATTCACGGACAGCATCGGTGTTTTTAAGTGAATAATGTATAGATGTAAAAGATATATATATACTTTTATTGATTTCAGAGAAGAAGAGAGAGATAGAGAAGCATCAACAATGAGAGAGAATCCCGGATCGGCTGCCTCCCGCACACCCCGCCCTGGGGACCGAGCCTGCCACCCGGGCCTGTGCCCTGACCGGGAGCCGAGCTTTGTGACACTCAGCCACTGAGCCACACGGGCCGGGATTCGTTTTCTCCAAGTAACAGGTTTCTGCCTGAAAACGAGGCCACACCCTCGCCGCTCTGCGTGGCCGTGCCCGTCAGGGGCTCTCTGCAGACAGAGGGTGACCTGTGACCTCACGCTCCCAGCGGACGGGGGTCTGCAGTTCAAGGGTTCACCTGACCAAGCGAGCGAGGGAGCTCAGCTCCAGCCCCGGAGGCCGGGCCGGGCGGGGCGGCTCCGGGTGGGGGAGCCGGTCTCTTTACCTGGGATAAAGGAGTACTTTGCTCGGAACCCCATGCCCTCGAGCTCCTCGTCGGAGCTGAACTTGATCCACATGAAGCGGCCGGTGGACCGGATCAGCGGGGGGCTCCTGGCGCCGCAGAAGCGGTCGATGAGCGGCGAGAAGCCGAAGGGCCCGTCCCGCACCTCCAGGTGGTCGAACCGGCACTCGAACGAGGGCTCCACGTGGAAGTGCTCGTCGAAGGAGAGCTCGATCCTCTGGCGCGGCGCGGCTGCAGGCGGAGAGGGCAGTCAGTGGAGAGGGAGGGAGAGAGAGAGAGAGATCGCACGTGAGCGAGCAGGAGAGAGAGAGCAGGAGAGAGAGAGAGAGGGAGAGAGAGAGGGAAAAAGGGGGAGAAAGAGCGAGCAGGACCGCCCTCGCTCAGGTGGGGCGGGCACCCTCACAGCCCAGGTCAAAGGAGAACGTTCCTCACAATTTTTTTTTTTTTTTTTACAGAGAGGAAGGGAGAGGGATAGAGAGTCAGAAACATGGATGAGAGAGAGACATCCATCAGCCGCCTCCTGCACGCCCCCCACTGGGGATGTGCCTGCCACCAAGGTCCTTGCCCCCGACCGGAATCGAACCTGGGACCTTTCAGTCCGCAGGCCGACGCTCTATCCACTGAGCCACACCGGCCTCAGCTTCCTCACAAATCACAGCAGGGGTTGCTCGCCGCTGAGGGCAGTAATTGGTGGGAAGTGCTGCCGGCTCAGACCGGAGCAGCAGTAAAATGGGAACCAGAAGCTGACGTTAATCAGGGGAGGGGTGGCTGGGGGAACCGGAAAACCGAGGCCGAGAGCCGGCACCGGCCTGCTGAGCCATGTTCTCACCGGAGGGTCTCTCAGCCGCATGTAGCAGCCAGGTGCAGTGTGAGGTCTTAGGACAGTGGTCGGCAAACTGCGGCTCGAGAGCCACATGCGGCTCTTTGGCCCCTTGAGGGTGGCCCTTCCCCAAAATAACCGCGCAATGGCAACGGACAGGGTGAGTGGAATCCCGTGGCTCAGGCGCAGGAGTCGGCTTTCAGCTCTCCAATGAAATGGCACAGCCACCACCGGTGTGGCTCCGTGGATAGAGCGCCGGCCTGCGGACTCAAGGGCCCCAGGTTCGATTCCGGTCGGGGGCATGGATCTTGCTTGCGGGCACATCCCCAGTTGGGGGCGTGCAGGAGGCGGCTGATGGATGTCTCTTATCGATGTTCTAACTATCCCTCTCCCTTTCTCTCTGTGAAAAATCAATTAAAAAAAAAGGAAGAAATGGCACTGTTGATCTTGGCTCTGTGGACAAACGAGTTTGCCGACCGCTGTCTCAGGAGTCAAACGCCTCCGTCATCGCAGCTGCTGTCGGGCATGTGTCCCGTACTCAGAAACACGTACACGTCACTCGCGTTCAGCTCAGTCACGTGCCGAGTGTTGTTCCGGTGGTTGGAACAGGCCCTTTAACCCGTGGCTTTCATTTTACCAGGAGAGTAATAAGGCCCTGCCAATGGGGCTCAGTGGATAGAAGGGTCCCGGGTTCAATTCCAGTGAAGAGCACAGGACCTGGTTGTGCTCCATCAATCAATGGAAAAAAATCAATCAATCAATCAATCAATCAACCGATGGTAAAAGTCCTCGGATGAGGGTAAAAGAGGAGTTGAGAGGCACGGAAGACAGACAGACAGCGCAGGTACCTTCCAGGACATAGACGCACTCCTTGTTGGGCGGGTAGGGGTCCGGGTAGCTCGGCGAAGCAAAGTGGCCGCCGTTGCTGGTCCGCACCCAAATGCCGCACTGGGTGCCAGCCACGTGCCTGACCCCGATGTTCTGTCCATCTGGCGGGGTCAGAGGTCAGAGGTCAGAGCAGGAGCCCCAGCCAGAGAGCAGCCTCCTCCTCCCTCCCTCCCACGGCTGCCTCCGCCCACCGCCAGCCTTCCCAGCGGCACTGCCAATGCAGCACCCCCACTCACCCCGATCCCGGGCCCGGGGACAGCAGGGAGCCCTGGGCGCGGGGGGGAGAGGAGGGGGACCCTTTTCCTGCCGGGGCCACGTGGTAGGTACAGCTTCATTCGCAGGCCCTGAGGCGTGAGCGGCTTAAAGCGGCCGGCAGGACGGGGTCACACACCCAGGAGCGCAGCCCCAAGGCCTTGCAGGGCCGGCCCCAGGATTTCTGGGACCCGCGGGCCTGCCACTCCAGCCACCCCTGCTCCAGAGGAACGGGGCGCAGAGGCCAGGGAGAGAGGGAGGGCGGGTAGTGTTTCGGAAACGGAAGGAGGAATTTTCATGTTGAAAATGCTCGCCGACTGGCCTAGTGTAAGTCTGAGCCTGGACGTAGCCAGAATGAGGGCGTGGCCATGGGAAAAGGGGGTTCAGCTGGGAGGTGAAGGGACAGGTCCCCAGCCAGGGCCGCGGGGAAGGGCCAGGAGGGCTGCACCCACGGCCCACGTGGGAAGCCCCCCTATGAAGCTGGCCCGACCAGGAAGCCCGAAAGCTGTCCTCTAGGGATAGGAGGACATGGCACCAGGGCCCCCAGAGCAGAGGGGAGGGGCGGGGCAGGCGGCAGGGAGGCTCCCCACCAAACGGGGCGGCCCGTCCAGGTTCTGTCCCGGCAGGAGCAACACTGAGGGAACAGAAGCGAGGAAGGAGCCGGCGACAGAGCATCGGCTCGAGAGCCACACCCGCCACCTCCGGGGCCTGGCCGCCCGGCGAGCGAGACGTGGGCGGGAATGTGTCTCACGCGGGGAAACGGACGCCCATTTCCGCGGGGTGACAAAGCGGGGGCCCCTGGTAACTGAGCGTCGGCAGATCCGGAGCGAGTGAGCCGGCCGCTGGGCGCCCATGGGGGCGGGTCCCGGGGCCACGCTGGGCGCTGACCACGGACTCTGGCTGCTGTGGCCCAGCCCGCGGCCCCGGGCGCCCCCCAGAGGGGGGAGGGAACGGTCCCGGTCCCCACGGGCTGCCGCCCTCCCAGGTGACACCCCCCCACCGTCCGCCCGCGGGAGCGGCCCCCGGAGCTCCTTACCGGGGGGCTTCTGGGCCACGGCGATGCCCTCCACCACCAGCACGGTAACCAGCAGCACTGGAGGGACAGAGCAGAGCGTTACTACACTTTGCTTTGCTCAGTTTACGAGGAAAATCAGGTGAGACAGAGGAACCAAACCAGTTTCTGACATTTGTTCTCAATTAAAAAACAAAACAAAACAAAACACACAACAATTTTATCACGCCCAGCTGGCGTGGCTCCGTGGTTTGAGTGTCGACCTGTGAACCAGGAGGTTGCTGTTTGGTTCCCGGTTGGGGCACAGGCCCCAGGGTGCGGGCTTGATTCCTGTGTAGTGCGTGCAGGAGGCAGCCGGTCCATGATTCTCTCATCCTGGATATTTCTATCCCTCTCTCCCTCTCCCTTCCTCTCTGAAATCAATAAAAACAAATTTTTTTAAATAAAAATATTTTCTTAAATACATTTTTATTGATTTCAAAGAGGAAGGGAGAGGGGGAGAGGGAGAGAAACATCCACGCTGAGGGAGAATCATGGGATCAGCTGCCTCCTGCACGCCCCCTCCTGGGAATAAAGCCCCAAACCGGGGCCGGTGTCCTGACTGGGAATTGAAGGGCCGCCTCCTGGTTCACCAGCCTGTGTCCGGCCACGGAGCCACACTGGCCCGGAGGGAACCTGCGGTTGACGGACACAGCTCCATCCTTATCTTGGTCCCACAAGGAGGAGTTCAAAGGTCAGGCTGTTCTTCACAGTCCATTTAACTTTTTCCTTTCAGGTCATTTTTCCCCGCTTGATTTTCTTAGGGAAATACACGCGGGGACAGTCCCGCCCACATTTCCACAGGGGCGCCGGGCCCTGACTCCGCCCAGAGATGACAGTCCCGGGGCCGGCGTTGGTGAAGACGGGGAGAGATGGTCTCCGGGGCTCAGGTCTTTGCAGGGTCAGATGTGACGTTCTGACGAGCCCGTCGGCCCCAGCACAGAGATAACTGACAACGCGCTCCAGTCCCCGAGCCCCAGGACCCGCGTGGGGAAGCAGTTTTAATTGATGATGCATGAAAAGAACACACACTTTTTCTTTTTTACAACAAGCGCTGCTGACCCCAGTCCCCCCGCCCCCCTGCGGTCCCTCCCCGGGAGCTCGCACGCTGGACGGCCGGGCCTGCAGGGAACCGGCCGGCCCTCATCCAATGAGGCGGCGGGATGTGGGGTGCGATCAGGACACAGCCGGGAGGAAGGGGGCAGCAGTCTCCCAGAAACCGATTCCCGGGTTTTATGGCTGCGTGGAGCCGCCCCGTGTGACCAGAGCTGGCGGGGCGGGTGAGAACACGCAGCTCCTTTCTCTCTCCCCACGGCGGACGGGTCTGAGACGCCATCAACAGCAACGAGCGCCTTTATGTCACGCAGGGCCTTTTATTTTTTAATTATCATTTTTAAAAATATATCTTATTCGTTTTTTTTTTTTAAAGAGAGGAGGGGAGAGGGATAGAGAGTTAAAAAGATCGATGAGAAACATCGATCAGCCGCTTCCTGCACGCCTCCCACTGGGGATGTGCCTGCAACCAGGATACATGCCCTTGACTGGAATCGACCCCAGGACCTTTCAGTCCGCAGGCCGACGCTCTATCCATTGAGCCACGCCTATTGATTAACTTTGAAAATCAACCAGAACATTTTTTAAGGGAGTGGGGGAAGGAGAGGGAGAGAAACATGGATGAGGAGACTCTTTGGCTGCCTCCTGCACATCCTCTGTGGGGGATGGACCTGTAGCTGGGGCATCTACCCTGACCAGGTCCACTCAAACCACTGAGCCACACCATCTAGCTCAGCTGCAAAATGGAACTATGAGGAAGGGAAACGAAGAAAATCCCATTTACAGATGCATAAAAAGCACACACACACACACACACACACACACACACACACACAAAGTCCCCCCCACAAAAAACACAAACAACAAGGAACTGCAGAAGCCACAGCCTGCACCGTGCTCTCGGGGAGGAAGGCTGGGCACCGCTGAAGCCCACACGCCCCACCGCCCGGAGGGAGCCCACCAGCTCCTAGCAGGACACGGGGCACGTTCCTGGAACTAGAATAACCGTTCCCCAAGTCTCCCCCCCTCCGAGTCGCAGGAGACCCCCGAAGAGCCATGGCCGTTCTTGGATAAAAGGACACGGCAGGAGGCCTCCCACCGCCCCATTCCCAGCCGTCAGCCCGGTGCTGCCACCCAAGCGGCGGATCAATGGGCAGCAGAGAAAGCCCGGACAAACCCAGGCCTCCTCGCCAGTCGATACTCCACAGCGGAGGCCCGAGCACACAACGGGTAAAGTTGGCCCCGTCAGCCAATGGCGCTGGGATACAGGGGTACCTCGAGATACAAGGGCCCTAACATACGAGATTTTTGAGATGCGAGCCGTCGAGCGAGCGGTTTTTGCTTTGAAATACGAGCAACAGTTGAGATAGGAGTCACCACGCGGATCGGCCGGCTGCACACGACCCACCCGTTTACCGCGACTCGAGCGTCTCATAGTTTCCCACGCCTCAAGGTGACGGAACGAATTAAACTCGCATCTCGAGGTGCCACTGTAATCGGACACAGGAAGCAGCTCAAAATAGATCAGACGTAAGGACTGGCCTTGAAACCATAAACACCCTAGAAGAAAATGCAGGCGGTCCAGTTTCTCGGAGAAATATATGTGTTTTTTTTTTTTTCCTGATGCATCTCCCCAGGCCAGGGAAACAAGGGGAAGAATAAACAGACGGGACTGCCTCAAACTACAACGCGTCTGCACAGCCAAGGGACCATCAGCAACACGGAAAGACCAGCCCCGAGGGGGAGAACAGACTGGCCGAGGGCACGTCTGATAAAGGTCTAAGGTCCAAAACGGACACGGGACTCACACAACTCAACACCAACCCCCACCGAACCTGACAACCCGATGAAAGACGGCAAAGGGCCCGAGCAGACCGCTCTCCGAGGAGGACCTGCAGATGGCCAGGGGACATAAGGAAAGATGCTCCACGTGGCTGACCATCAGAGAAGGAGCATCAAAACCGCAGTGAGGTGTCCCCTCTCCCCCGCCGGAGTGGCCATCATCCGTCAGTCAACCAACGGCCAGTGCCGGCGAGGACGTGGAGGAAAGGGGACCCTTGGGCACTGCTGGCGGCGTGCAGACCGGCGCAGCCACGGCGGAAGGCGGAATGGCGTGTCCTCCACCAGTGAAAAGGCAGAGAGCCCAATGACCCAGCGGGCCCGCTGCGGGGAATATTCCAGAAGACACCCCGACACTGAGTGGAAAGAAGAGGTGCACCCGCTGTTCACGGCAGCGTTACTGACAACAGCCCAGGCTGGGAGGCAGCCCAGCGCCCCGCTCCTAGGTGAGGGGATAAAGGAGCTGGAACAGAAGGAATACGACTCGGCCATAAAGAAGGAGGAAAAGTCATGAGCCTTTGCAACAGCGTGTGTGGACCGGGAGAGCATTATGGGAGTGAAGTAAGCCGGACGGACAGAGACCACGTCCAGAGGATCTCCCTCAGGTGAATCTCACGGACAGAATGAGCGACCAATCAACACAGAGACAGACTCAGGGAACAGGCTGACCGCTGTCAGTGCCGAGCAGGTGGCGGGGCTGGGCGGGAAAGGTGAACCGATTAAGCAAAGCAAAAACCACTCTCCCCAATCCAGCGGTTCTCAACCTGTGGGTCTCGACCCCCTGGGGGTTGAACGACCCTTTCACAGGGGTCGCCTAAGACCATCAGAAAACACCTATTTCCCATGGTCTTAGGAACCAACACACCGCTCCTCAGTGTAGCAATGTAGTTTACTGTTGTCATAGGAAGACTGTTGCCCATGCTACACCACGATTCAAGGCAAAATTTCACTTATTTGTCATTAGAAATAAACATTTCACAATATATAACTACATATTGTTTTTGTGATGAATCCCTATGCTTTAATGATGTTCCATTTGTAACAACGAAAACACATCCTGCCTATCAGATATTTACATGACAGTTCATAACAGTAGCAAGATGACAGTGATGAAGTAGCCACGGAAATAATTTTATGGTTGGGGGTCACCACCCCATGAGGAGTTGTCTTAAAGGGTCGCAGCCTTAGGAAGGTTGAGAGCCACTGCCCCAATCAAACAGACAAACTCACAGACAACAAGGTGTGCTGACCGCAGAGGGAGAGGGTGGGGAGGGAGGAGAAAGGAAAGAGGGATAAAGAACAAACATACCATACGAGGCACAGGTGATGCTACGACAGGCTGTGCACCTGAAACCCATATAACTGCACCCCACAAGGGCACCCCAATCAGTGAGAGAGAGGGGGCAGCTTTTCCGGACTGGCCTGGTTTCTGCATTGTCTGCCTTCTCCCAGGTGAGGCTTACGGATGAAAAATAAAAATAAAAAAAAGGGAGAGGGGCCGGTCTCTGCCACGGTCTCACCTAAGATGTTTTCAAACGCAGCGCCGGAGGGACGTTTACGCTCCCTCTCCCCGCGGATCTGGCCGCCGTGCACAGACTCCGACACGGCGCGGGCGGAGGGCGCTCGGCCGCCAGCGGGCGGCATGGATGGCTGTGAACCGGCGAGCTGGGGTCCCGAGGTCACAGCTCAGGCGGCGAGAACGCTCCTCTCTGGCCACCGGGCAGGGCAGGAAATCCGGCGTGAGCAGCCTGGAGCGACCGCCAGCCCTGCGAGCGAGCCACGCGGCTGTCACAACCCGGGAGGCTGACAGCCAGAGCTGCTCCTTCTGTTCTCCCGCTGAAAGCAGGACAGGCAGCACCAGTGGCACCTTAAAGAGACCACCTCCCCCCCGGAGCCGGCTCAGGGGGCCCACGGGTGGTGGCAGAAGCCGACCACAGCCTCCCCGGCCAGGCTCGGAGCGGCCGAGGTCTGCACTGAGGATGCAAAGGCCCAGGACCGCTGCCCTGAGAACCGGGCAGCTGGCAGGAGAGGCACCGGGTCTTTTCTCACGTCCTGCACGTTGTACTATAGAAAGAGAAAAACAAACCTTGCTTTCCAAGCAACGCCTAGGTCCCTGACTGAGAGGGACAGGTGGGAGGTCCCTGACTGAGGAGGGACGGGTGGGGAGGTCCCTGGCTGAGGAGGGACGGCTGGGGAGGTCCCTGACCGGGAGGGACGGCTGGGGAAGGGGACGGAACGCATGCCGGCGCTCCACCTTTTCATAGAGGATCGGCGGTGCTGGAAGAAGGCCCGTCTCTCTAACTCTCCAACTGAAAAAAACCAATTTCTGCACCGCGAACTCGGGTTTAAAAAAAAATCAGGTTGGAGGGACCAGGGTCGCCTTCCCAGGGGCCTGTCCTCCTCCCAGGACCGGAAACGGGGCGCAGTTCTGTCCGGGTTTCAGGAGCAACTTTGTATCCGTCTCCTGATCTCCACGCACACACACTGTACCCTAACGCACACACATCCCACCCAACATCCCACCCAACGCGCGCCCGCCTACCGGGATGCATCTCCGTTAACCCGGCGCGCACACATGTCCCTCTGGCTTCTTTGTCAAAATCTCCGGGATCTTCCCGGACCGTTATCGGCATCCCCATCCCGACCGAGGCCGACGCACGCACCGGAGGAGACCTACCCAGAGCCTGCACCGCCGCCACCATCACCTCTGCCACCATCAGCACCACCACCGAGGCCCGGGCGGGTGGGAGAGGGGAACGGGCCGGAGACTCCGCTGTTTCCCCGCCGCCACCCGCACGCACCGCTTTCCTGAAAGGCGCAGCGGAGCCCGCACCGGCCAGAGGGGGCGGTGCGCACCCACGCGCCAGGCGCGGGCGGCCCCCTCCCCGCACCGGCCCGAGCCTGGAGGAGCGCGGAGCCCGGAGGAGCCCGGAGCGCGGAGCCCGGAGCCGGGAGCCCGGAGCCTGGAGCGCGGAGCCGGGAGCCCGGAGGAGCGCGGAGCCCGGAGCGCGGACCCCGGAGCCGGGGCGACGCTGCGCTCTGCAGCCGGGGCCCTGCGAGTTGTGCTCGGGCGGCGGACACCCAGCGGCCGCTCGGGGCCAGGCGCACGGGCCGCCCCGAGGAGCCGGAGCCGCGGCGGAGATGGGAGCCCGCAGCCCGGAACCCCGCGCCGCCTGCGGCCGTTTGAAACGAGCTTCCTGCCCGGCCCGGCGGCGGCGGCGGGGGGGACGGAGGAGGGACGGGTGGGAGGAGCGGGGACGGAGGCCCGCGTCCGGGGGTTAACGGAGCGCGGGAGCCGCTAGGCGCTGGGGGGGGGTGGTGGTGGTGGCTGAGAAACGGGTCCCGGGTACCCGGCACCCCCCCTGGAGACCGACGCACCCATCTGGCCCCCGGCCCCTCAGTGGGGAGTTTGGGGGGAGGGTGTGTGTGTGGGGGAGCCGGGGCCGAGCGCGCGTCCCATGAAAACCCGGATTCGCTCACACAACGGGGGCGCGGGAGGGAGGCTGGGCGGGAGCAGAGAGACACCCCGCCCGGCACCCGCCGGTTCCCGGAGACGGAGCGAGCGGGACATGCACTCTGCTCTCCCTCTCCGATGAGAGAGAGAGAGGGAGAGAGAGGGAGAAGGGGAGCATTTCGTACCGGTGCAAACAGAGAGAGAGAGAGACAGAGACAGAGAGAGAGAGAGAGAGGGAGAGGGGGAGCATTTCGCACCGGTGCAAACCCCGCGCTCCGGACCGGCACCCGGGGAGCCTGCGCCCGGCCGCCCGCGAGGACCGGGAAGCGGGCTCACCCGGCGCGAGTTCCAGCGGCAACTTTGTCTCCGGGTCTCGGCCCCGGGAGGGAGGGAGGGAGGGAGGCGGCCCCCAGCCCGGAGGCGCAGCGGGGGTGCCGGCCCCCGACCCCGCGGCGCAGGCGGAGCCCGGGTCCGAGCAGGCGGACGGGGCCGCAGTGGCGCCGCAGCTCCGGCCGCTGCAGGTGGGACCGGGCCGGCCGGGCGCGCACAGGCCGGGCGCCACTCCCCCCTGCGGGCCGCGGAGCCCCCGCCGTACCCCGATCGCGTCTCCGCAGGTCGGGGAAGCCCGGCCGGCGCTGCGCGGACGCGAACCCCACAACTTTGCGGAGCGAGCGAGGCCCGCCCCCCGTCCCGTGCGGTGGGTCCCCGCGACCCGTGTCCCCGCGCCCCCCGCCCCCCGGCCGGGAGCCCCCGCAGCCCCGCGCGGCGCCCGCAGACAAAGGCGCGCGGGCGCCGCCGGAGGGACGCGGCCCGGCCTCGCCGGCAGGGGGCGCCGCGCCCGCGGCCCCGCGCTCACCTTTGAGGGTCGAGCCGAGCTGCCTCAGGGCCATGTTCCCGGCGGCGGCGGCGGTGACGGAGGACGAGGCCGAGGAGGCGGCGGCGGCGCTCACGGCCCGGCTGCTCGGCGGCCCCGCTCCGCGCCCATCGCGGCCCCCGGGCGGCCTCCCCGCGGGCGGCGCTCAGGCCCCGCGCCCCCCGCCGGCCGCAGCCCCCCGACGGACGCCGCCTCCGGCCTCCCGGCGCCCCGTCCCATCGACCGGCCCGGAGGCGCGCGGCGCGGGCGCCACGGACGAGCCTCCGCGCGGGCCCCGCTCCAGTGGCGGCGGCGGCGGCGGCGGGCGCGGGGCGCGCGGCTCATTTAAGCGGGGAGCGCGAGCGCCGCGTGCCGGCCGCCGCCCGCGCGCAGGCCCCGCCCCTCCGCGCCGCCCCGCCGCGCAGGCCCCACCCACATACCCCGCCCCCTCGCCCTCGAGGCCAATCACCCTCCCTGGAGGGCGGTGCCTGCGACCCGCGGGGGCCGATGGGCGGGCCGGTGGGCGGGGCCTCGAGGGTGACAGGGGGTCGCGGGGTCGCCGCCCCCGCCCGGGAGGGGCCGGAACCGCCGCTGCCGCCGCCGCCGCCGCCGGCGCCCTGGAGAGCGGCCGCCCCGGCTCCTCGGCCTCCGGGGAGCGCAGTTCAAGGTCACAGCGGCCCGGCCCGGCCCGCGTCCCCACCGATGGGCCGGGGTCCGCACGGAAGCGCCGGGGGTGGGTGGGTGGGATGTTGGGGGGGATGGAGGTTGGCCGGACCCGCGGTCACGCTCTCCGGCGCGGACCCGGTGACCGCCGCCTCGGTTGCCAGGCAGCGGAGCAAGCGCTCGCGGTCTGGGGGTGCCCGGGAGGGTGGGGGGGGGCCCGAGGGGCTTTGTCCGGAGCCACGCGGCGCGGGAGGACGGAGCGAGGGACACGGGGGAGGGAGGGAGCCGGGCACCTGTCCCCGCACCTGCCCTGCCGGCCACCCGCCGGCCTCCTGCTCGCTGGACCCGCCGCTGCGCAGGGAGGGTGTGAAGCCGCGGCTGCTGCGTGTGCTGAGCACCTGCTGGTCTGTGTGTTCTCCGCCTGCACCTCCCTCCCTCCACCCCTACATCTCCTTCCAGGCTGCTTGAGCATCGACCTCTGACCCTGGAGGTCAGGGTTCCAGTCCCGGGCAGGGGGCTACAGGCCCCGGGTAGCTGGCTCAGCCCCCAGTAGGGGGCGTGCGGGAGGCAGCCCCTCAGTGATCCCCTCATCATGGATGTTTCTCTCTCTCCCCCTCCCTCCCTCTTGGAAATCAATAAAAATTATGTATTTTTTATTTTTTAAAAAAATCTATCAAGTTGCTGCAGGCCCGGAGGCTGGCTCCTGCGCTCCGCACTTACTGAGTTTAACCACGTTCCCGGGAAGCCGTGCCCGCTGCCGGGAGGAGCGTCTCTGCCCCCGTAAAACCACGCCCGGCGCCCAGTAGGACCTCAGGCGGTCCTGGTCCCAGCCAGTACGGTTAGGGACTGCGTCCGGCGTTGGAGAGAAACCTCCCAGGTGGTCCCCAGCGCCCTTTCCCTCCGTCCCTCCCGGAGGCAGCGCAGTGAGTGTGCGCAGGGTCTGCTCGTGAGCGCCAAGGTCTCGAACCCGTGGCCGTGCCCACGGAGGCATCACAGGGGCATCGGTGGGCGCACACCCATCCCTTGCCGTCACACCAAGCTGGCAGGCAAGCCTGGCCGGCATGGCTCAGTGGATAGAGCGTTGGCCTGCAGACTGAAGGGCCCCAGGTTCGATTCCGGTCAAGGGCATGTACCTTGGTGGCGGGTGCATCCCCAGTGGGGGGTGTGCAGGAGGCAGCGGGTGGATGTCTCATCCATGTTTCTAACGCTTTATCCCTCTCCCTTCCTCTCTGTAAAAAAAAAAAATCAATAAAAATATAAAAAACAAAAAAAAGATGAAAGGCAAGAGCCAAGCAGTGAATGGAACGTTCAGCAGCCCGTTCCGAGAACACCATCCAGTGCCCCCGGGGGGCCAGCACGCACGGAGAGAGACCCCGAGCCCAGACCGGGGTGGACAGCAGGGCTCGGAAGGAAGGCGCCGTCTCTGCTTCTGCAACATGGCGGGGTCTGCAGGCACACTCGCCGAGGGGAGGGGGATGGTATGTGTGATGTCGTCCGCGGAGGGGTGAGGCGCTCAGAGGGGCAGGGCGGGGGTGGCGAGTGGAGAGGAGAAGAGGGGAG
>PVJN01008944.1:0-50931 GCA_004026805.1 Lasiurus borealis
TGAAGGGCAGATAAAGAGCTTCATAGATAAGAAAAAGCTAAAGAGTTCATCATTACCAAACCAGTATTATATGAAATGCTGCAAGGTAGTCTTTAAGAAGAGGAAGAAGAAGAAAAAAGTAAAGGATAAAAATTATGAATAACAAATACATATCTATTAACAAGTGAATCTAAAAATCAAGTGAATAAAAAATCTGATGAACAGAATAAACTAGTGAATATAATAGAATCAGGGGCATAGAAAAGAGTGGATTGACAGTTCTTGGGGAGGAAGATGTGGGAGGCGTGGGAAGAGACTGGACAAAAATCATACACTTGTGGATGAGGATAGTGGAGGTGGGGGAATAAGGGTGGAGGGTGGGGTGGGAATTGGATGAAGGGGAGCTATGGTTGAAAAAAAGAGGGACAGTTGTAATAATCTGAACAATTTATTAAATAAGATTTATTAAATAAAAAGAAAGCTGAGAATTGAAAAATTATGTATAACAGGATATATAAAAATTAAATGAGAACATTTTTATTAAAAAAAAAACTTGTAATTTGTTGATTTGTTGATGGTAGCCATTCTGACAAATGTGAGGTGATACCTCGTTGTCCTTTTAATTTGCATCTCTAATGATTGGTGACTTTGAGCTTTTTTTTTTCATATGTCTTATGGTCATCTGTATGCCTATTGTGGAAAAGTTTCTATTTTTAGGTCCTTTGCCCATTTAAAAATAATAATTCTTGGTGAAAGTATTACATATGTCCCCTTTTCCCCCCATAGACCCTGTCCAGCCTGCCCCCCCTCCCCAGCAAGGCCCTCACTGCCCCATTTTCTGTGTGCATGTTCCTTTGACCATTTTTTAATTGGATGTCTTTCTTTTGTTAAGTTGTATGAGTTTCTTATATATTTTGGAAATTAATCTCTTATTAGATATATCATTGGCAAATACGGTCTCCCATACAATGCGCTCTCTTTTCATTTTATTGATTGTTTCTTTTGCTATTCAAAAGCCTTTTATTTTTATGTAGTCCCATTTGTTTATTTTCTCTTTTGTTTCCCTTGTCCTAGGACAGTGGTTCTCAACCTTTCTAATGCTGCTACCCTTTAATACAGTTCCTCATGTTGTGGTGACCCCCAACCATACTTCATAACTGTAATTTTGCTATTGTTATGAATTATAATGTAAATACCAGTGTTTTCTGATGGTCTTAGGCGACCCCTGGGAAAGTGTCCTTTGAACCCCAAAGGGGTCATGACCCATAGGTTGAGAACCACTGCCCTAGGAAATGTATCAATAAATATAACGCTACAAGAGATGTCTGAGATTTTGTTGCCTCTGGTTTCTTCACATGCTCCGCCCAGCCCCCGTATGTAGGCTAATTCCTTTTTTAAAAAAAAATACTTTTATTTATTTCAGAGAGGAAGGGAGAAGAAGAGAGAGAGAGAGAAACATTAATGATGAGAAACATTGACTGGCTGCCTCCTGCTCCCTACTGGGGATTGAGCCTGCAACCTGGGCATGTGCTCTTGACTGGAATGGAACCCAGACCCTTAAGTCCACAGGCAGACACTCTATTCATTGAGCCAAACCAGCTAGAGTTCTTCTAGGATTTTTATGATTTCACAACTTACATCGTCTTTGAGTTTATTCTTGTGTATGGTATAAGTTGGTGGTCTAGTTTCATTTTTTTTGCATGAACCTATCCAATTTTTCCAGCACCATTTATTGAAGGGATTCTCTTTACTCCATTGTATGCTCTTGCTTCCTTTGTTAAATATTACTTGAGCTTAATGGCTTGGGTTGATTTCTGGGTTCTCCGTTCTGTTCCATGGATCTATATGTCTGTTCTTGTCCTAGTATCAGGCTGTTTTGAATACAGCAGCTTTTGTATTATAACTTGATATCTGGTATGATGTGCACTGACCACCGGGGGCGCACATGAAACATGATGGGCAGTGGCAGAAGATGCTCACACATGCTGATGACGTCAGCCCTGCTGACGGTGCCGGCCCAATCGCTCCACACTGTTAGCGAGTGTGAGCAGGGCCAGCGCCATCAGTGAATGGGAGTGGCGGTGGTGGGAGCAGGGCTGCTGGCAGACCTGGGGCTGCGGTGGGTAGGGCCAGGCAGGGGTGCAGAGGATGGGTCAAGACCCGCCCCTGTGCCCATCACAGCTTTGCAGCCCATAGTACCTTTCAAGGTGCACAAATTCATGCACTGGGCCCCTAGTGTTGAATAAGAGTGGTGAAAGTAGACAACCCTGCCTTGTTCCTATTCTCAGGGAAATAATCTTAGTTTTTGCTCATTGGATATGATGTTGGCTATACGTTTTGTCATACATGGTCTTTCTTATGTTGAAGTATGACCCTCTATTCCCACTTCGCTGAGAGTTTTATAAAAAAAAATGGGTATTGGATTTTGTCAAATGCTTTTCGGCATATATTGATATGATCATGTGATTATTGATTTGTGAATATTGTACCAGCCTTGTATTCCTGGAATAAATCCCACTTGGTCATGGTGTATGATCTTTTTAATATATTTCTGGATCTAATTTGCTAATATTTTGTTGAGGATTTTATTATCTATGTTCATCAGAAATATTGGCTGTAATTCTTATGCTTTGTAGTCTTTATCTGGTTTTGGAATTGGGGCTTTGAAGTGTTCTTTCCTCTTGGATTTTTTGGAATAGTTTGAGGAGGATAAGTGTTAGTGGTTCCTTAAATGTTTGGTACCAGGGCTGCAGAGAACATTTCAATGCAAATAAAGTGCCTTTTTGCATGCAGGAACATTTTTTTTTTTAAAGCTTACAGTGCAGTGCCAGGAGTGCTAATACCAGAGCCTCAAACAACTTGTTTCGTGGCCGCACAGGAGAAAGTAATAGAAGATTTTTAGAGTTCATTTGAGTCAGGCCTTGAATGGTAGGAAGAATTCTCCAAGAATTCTCCAATTATTTATTTGAGTAAATACTGACACTGTGCCCACAGGGAGGAAAGAACATTATAGGCCTGGGGGTACAATATGCACAGGACACACAAAAATGGAGAGTAATGGGATGTTGAAAGTTTACACTATTGTAAATAGTTGAGACTTTATTGTTTATGCAAAAGCTAGTAAAGGTTTTTAAGCAGGATAGCAAGCAATATGATCTGGTTACATTTTTAGGAAGGAATCTCTGGGGATAGAGTAGAGAGTTTGGGAACCCCACCCCCCTGAAAAATGCATTTCTAGCAGGCGCACAGGTAAATCCTATGCAGGCCATCCAAGACCCATCTGAAGAAACAGTGGTGTGAATGCAGTGCTGGGTAAGTTAAAGCTGGTGGCAGAGGAGATGCCTGCGGAGGCAGGGACAGTGAGTGCAGTTGAGAGCTGAGAAGTGCCACATCAGCTGGGTAGCAAAGGAGTCTTCAGAACCTTCTTCTGAGGCCTCTGCAGTACAGGGCCTCGATGACCCCAGAGCATCAGTGATAATAAGCCACACGAGGCCTTGCAGTCCCGCCTTGTGACTGAGCTGAAGGTTGGATACAGGCAGAGAGCTTTGGGGACACAGCCATGTGCATCAGCAGGATCCTGCCTTATGTAGGGACTGAGTCCAGTCACAGTCCCTCAGAAAGGTTTTGGTAGGAGTTCGTTGGGAAAGTTGGGCCTTCTTTTGCAAATCATTTTTTATGAACTTAATAATGTATTTTAAAAAAGTACTTTTTGGCCAGTAATGATACACAAATTGGTCCTGAATTGGATGGGAAAGGTCTAAACTCATCATTTGAGTACAACAGCATATAACAAAGTATCTCGGCTTGTCTTTTATTTGCCCTTTAAAAATTTGTACAAACAAATGTGAACAGTCTCTGGACTCTAAGAATAATATTTTATAGGGACATATACAGACAGATAAGCAAAACCCGAAATAAGAAAAACTCTTAAAATGAAAATAAATATCCGCCACCGCTTTATCCTCCTTTGCTCACTGGGATTCCTTTATTTCACTTAGAAATAAAAGTAGGGTTCTGTTTCTCGGGAGATACTGATTAAGAGCTGAACAAAGAAAAATGCCTCCCTCCCTCCCTCTCTCTCTCCCTCTCTTCCTTCCTTCCTTCCTTCCTTCCTTCCTTCCTTCCTTCCTTCCTTCCTTCCTTCCTCTCCTTCTCTCCTTCTCTCCCTTCCTCCCTCTTTTCCCTTCCCTCTCTCCCTCCCTCCATCTCTATCTATAACTCTTTCTCTGGCTCTGAATATTCTAGCCATAAGCATAGATCTTTGTATATGGCTAGGGTTAATAGTACTTTGAGTAAATACTGACACTGTGCCCACAGGATCCCCTGGGGAAAAAAATCCTCCTCCTCATTGGTCAGTGAGAATACTGGCTCGAAGCCCCCAGTCTATCAGTCCTCAGTAGGTCTCTCCTCTTCACCCCAGCACACTGAGTCCTTGCTTCTGGAGTGGCAGTTGGCGCCGGTCCATGCTCTGTGTCCGTGTCTGGAGCTGACATTCATGGGAGCTTACGAAGGCACCTGGTGGTTTCTCAGGAGGCAGACAGTGAGTGGAGTGTGTGCGATTGGTTTTCATGTGTACGCTAGAGGAAGCATGAAGAGGGGTCCCATCTTGGTGGCAGTGTCTCTGAGGACCTGTCTGTGCTTAGGTCCTGGGGAGTCATTGCAGAGTGGTCTGCAGGTTGGGCACAAACTTTCTCTCTTTGCAGGATCTCGGGTGGAAAAGGTCCTGTCTCGGGCGGGACTTCCCTGGCTGTGGTCTCGGTGTATGACAAATCATACGCAGCCCAACAGGTTTTTTCCTGTTTATATTTAACTAGTTTTGAACAGCAGAAGGAATATTTCCTTTTCTTCTCACAGACTCTTTTTCTAATAAAACAAAATTACTGGACAATGAAGGAGAACATAATTTGAATACAGGGATGGGCAAAAAGTAGGTTAATAGGAAGTAATACAATAATTAGTAAATAATAAATACAAAAATAAACTCATACTCACAACTGTAAACCTACTTTTTCCCACCCCAGTAGTCATTTACGTCAAGGGCTTGGTTTGGGTAGACCTCCTTTGGGAACTTTTAGCGTGTGCTACGCTGGTAAAGTCCAGACAGGCTGAGCTGACTGACCAGCAAAGGCAGGTTGGCAGTTCCAGTGACTGAGGGCAGGGCGGGGAGCATGCTGGCCATTGGGTTCGTGTAGCCCCTCACTCAGTACCAGTGGAATCAGGTTGAAATTGACAACTAGGGAGCCTAGAGGAAGTGGAGGAAAGACCATGAGGCCAGTGTTCAGGCTTGGAATAGGATCGGGGCTGTCACTCTCTGGGGAAGTTAGAGGGAGAGTAGTATTGTGTTTATATGAACCTTGGTTTTGCCTCCGTATCTGCTACTGACTGGTTCCCTCCTGCACTGAGAACTTGGTAAAACAGCAACCCCAACTTGTCTTACGTTTTTTTGTTGTTGTTTTTTTTCTAAAACACACATGGGACACATTCCCATGGGCAAATCTAGATTACAGGCTGTGGCGGCACAGATAAATCAGGCTGTGGGTTGGGAGCAGTTCCCAGTGAAACTCTGCTTCTTTCTCTCCCACTCAAGAAAGCAGACCTCTACAAGTAAGTGTAAGATGTTCCTCTGTATCGCAGCCCTGGCACAGGACTTCAGTCTGTAATAGATGCCAAATAAATATTTGCTAAGTGAAAGACAGCCTTGAATCCACATGAATTTGTGTTTTTAAAAAGTCATTCATAAACTCTAGCATTTTAACTATTAGTTAGCAATTATTCCCAATAAACCAGCAAGATTTTGCGATTGTGAACGAGGGTTGATCAGATTGGTCAAAAGGAATATTTATTTGTTAGCATTTTTATAAGCTTCTAAATTAGTTTCAACTCTATAACTGATAGAGCAAAGCACAAGCTTATCAGTCCTGCCACTGGACTGTCGGCAGTATGTAGATAAACTCACAGGGTTCTAAGAGAAGGAACTTGAAGAGATTTCTTAAACAGGAGACCTGGGGAGAGATATTTTTAATGTTGCCCAATTACCGTAGATCCATTGGGAGCTTAACTTAGGCTGACAAATGCTTAATTTCAAGATACTATACAAGTCATTGTAAGGTTCTGTACCAGACCCAAATTTGGGCCATTTGTCTCTATTGTTGGCCTCTCAAAGCTGGAGTTGAGTCCAAATGGACCCAGCCCTCTGTCACCTGAGGCACCTCAAGGGAAGGAAGTGGTATTTCATGAGGACTGAAGGGCAATTTTGCCTTGTCATCCAATTTTTTCTATTCTGGATGATTGTTTTTAGTAAGAATTTTTTGAAATAAGGGTTTAGGTATCACTTTTAAGAAGAGCCTTAAGTAGACAGGCATATTTTAATAAAAATTGTATTTAAAAACTGTGGTGTAAAGATTGCCAATCAAATACAATAATGACAATTATCACTCATCTGGCCTTCATGAGCTTGGAAGATTGGGAGGTCCTGGGGATGAATTTGGAGGGCAGCTTGGGGGAAGTAGAGAGCCAAACTTTGCAGTGCAGCTATTCCTGGGAGAGCCTGCAGGTGTTTGGCATGGAGATGGTGGTCTAGAGGGTTAGGTGATCCAGGCAAATACGTGCATGAGTGAACAGAGAATTTCAGAAATACTCAGTGATGCAACAGAGGCAACTTGAGCAGGAGTTGGGTGTAGCCTTTGGTTATCAAGAGCATGAAAGAAGGAGCAAAAAAGCAATGCAGAGAAGTGAGGTTTCCTTTCTCCCTGTAGGTAACCCTACTTTATGCAATCTGGAGACAAAATATTGCATATCTTTTTTGTGGACTCAATGGCATTTCCCAACTATTTTAGGTATGCCAGTTGGACATAATGAACTAAGGACTGATAGCATTTCAACTTCAAGATATAATTTCATTCTCCCTTTAGACCTTGAATAAAATTTTTTTAGTTAATTTCAAATGGAAATCTATACTTCATACTTCTTAATCCTATACTATGTTCATCTTGTTTTGTGAATAGAAAATTAAGGAAGTTGGTCTTAATTTGGTTTTTAGATACCTGTATGATCTAATGAGAGTCTGAAAGGTGTTTACATTACAAAGTACTAAAATTTTCCACTGCCCTGAAAAATCTGAGGTGCATTGTTGTCATTATTTTATTCAATTATTGCTTCCAAATTCCTATTTTACTCATTCCCAAATTGTTGTTGATAGGAAGAATGACTTCTGAAACAAATGGTATTTTGTTTAATATGGTTTGTAAAAGGGTAGAGAAGTATTAGGATATTGATGAACACCAAAGTAGTGGTGATAAGTAAAATAGGCAGCTGAGCAGTGACACAAGCTTCAGAGAGAAGCTTGGAGCAACTCTCCTGTAAGGCAGACTTATCTCAAGTCGGGCCCCAGTCGAGGTAGTCCATTGTGTCCTTTGATGCCCTTGAATGTTTCAGTTCATCTTTCTAAAGAAGTATTTATTCCCTCCTGGAGAAAGCTGTCACCACATCTTGATAAACAGCAGAAGTGATTCAGCAAACCTCTCTGTCATTATTTGGGAAGAGGACTGCAAGGGATCCACCCTCACTTGCTTTTTGGGGGGCAACTATATGGTCTCTTCCTCCAATAACACCCACCAAAAGAAGTATGAAGATCAACATAATAAAATACTAACACGATATTTGCATTAAGTATTAAATGTAATATATTAAGTGTAATAAGTATACTTCATATAGTTCTCAATTGTTTAGGGCAGTAGTTGGCAAACTGCGGTTCGAGAGCCAAATGTTGCTCGCAAGCCACAGTTTGCCCCTCTGTTGACTAATGAGTTTGCCAACCACTGTTTTAGGATTCTTCTGAGGGAAAACTGAAAACTTAATAAGGTAAATATGTCAGGGAGGCATTTGTACAGAGGAAAGCAGACTAGAGTTGGTGTTTTGGAATTTTTAGGGTGTTTTTTTGTTGTTGTTGTTTTTGACCAAAGGTATATTAGGGACTTTGAAGAAAGCTTGGTATTTATTTTGAAATATATGCTGACTTCTAACTTTCAGAGCTGAACTGCCTAATCCTTGATCATCCCAGAACGTGTTTTGGAATTTGTAATCATTTCCTTTTTACTGGGTATTTGCATACATCACTAACCAGGTGGATTTAGAAGAATGAGCAGTCTTTATGCTGAAAGAGAATGCTGAGACTTAGGACCAACCTGAAATGTTCTTCGTTATCAGTTAATCCTTCATGAACTTCGTGTGTAAATGACATCAAAGATGGTCCTTCATGATACACAGAGAAGATAGACTCCCTCCCATACTGCACATTTTTAAACGAAGATTCCAAATCCTACATAATAAAGAGCTAATAGGCAAATGGTCATCATGACCTCATGCCATAACAGCTCAGACACTCAATACTGGGGAGAGAAAAGAGGGGACCAGCCAGGCTGTGGCCTGGAAGAAGGACAAGCCTCCCACTCCGTGGTCCCGGGTGCCAGTGGCTGGGCTGCGGCCCAGGAGAGGGACATGCTGCCTGCCTCATGGTCCCAGGTCCCAGCGGCTGTGTCTGAGCGTGGGGTCTGGGAGAGGGACAAGCCGCATGCCCTGCAGTCCCAGGAGCCAGCGGCTGCACCTGCCCCTGTGGCCCAGGAGAGGGACGAGCTGCCAGACCCATGGTCCCAGGTGCCAGCTCCTGCAGCTGCAGCCCAAGAGAGAGACAAGCCACCTGCCCTGTGGTCCAAGGTGCCAGCTTCTGTGGCTGTGGCCCAGGCAAAGCTGCCCACCCATGGTCCCCTGCAGCTGCAGGCAGCCCAGATGAAGCTGGCCTGAGTACTGGTTGCCTGTGATCGGCCAGAAGAGGGAATCCTGGGTCCTGGGTGTGGGGCGAGGCAGAGGTGGTTAGGGGCAATCAGGCCAGCAGGGGAGCAGTTAGGGGCAATCAGGTAGGTAGAGGTGCTTAGGGGCGATCAGGCAGGTAGGCAGGCAAACCGTTAGGAGTCAGCTTGTATTCCCGGAATACAAGAGGCAGTTGGACATCCCCCAAGGGGTCCTGGATTGGAGAGGGTGGAGGCCAGACTGAGGGGAGCCCTCCCCTCTCCCCTACATGAATTTCATGCACTAGGCCTCTAGTAGGGTAATAAAAATGGTTGGTATTTTATATTTTTATCTGTGTTTTACATTAGGAATTTCATGGGTGTTTGCTCAGTGTTGAGGGGAAGGGTCAATGTGTACAAATAAGATGAAGGATATCTGGCAAGATTGGGGACATGACCTTTTGCCCTCCACAGCCTGGGAAGCCTTACTGAATGCCCTCAATCTTAGCAGTGTATGGACGCGGTGTGAACTCTCCCCTCTGCATACAGAGCAGGGTTAGAGGTTAATGAATGAGTGCTCTCCTCAGACAGGAGATGCTGTCCCATAGTGGGTTTCCAAATAAGAGCTTAAATGGTGTCAGAATAGGAGCTCCAGACTCTCTAAATCTTTCTGAAGTGATGGTGTTCAAAGATGACATCCTTCCACCAGAGAAGGAAGAGATGAGGTTCTTGTGCTGGAGATCTGGGCAGCTACTGCTGGCTCAGTCTGTCTCAAAGCAGGGCCACATGGGAAACAAAGCAGGGGGAGGTCCTCGCTGCCCCCCATTCTTCACTAGTAATCCCTTAAAAATAATTGCAGACCCAAACCTCTGGCCTCCAGCACATTTTCCACTTGATTAGAGGCCTTTGTGAGGTAGGGAAAGACCTGCAGACTTGTATATTGTGCAGAGGTCTGAAATGTCCAGCTGGGATTTTTTTCCATCAAAAGGGGATTTTAGTAAAACCATTATCAGGGGCTTAAAGAAGAAAAGCTGTTGAGCTGCAAGTGAGGGGGAGATTAGCGTTAGCAAGTTTGTTTTGGGCACCAGTGGAAGGGTGGGAAGGTTTTGTAGCCCCGTGCACCAAGTGCCTTGGTTTCTCTGCAGGTTCCTGGCAGGAACTGAAGTTCAAATGGACACGGGTGGGAAAGAACGAGCTTGGGAATGGCACAGGCGGCTTAAACTCTGGGCCATGGGGCGAAGGCAAGCCAAGTCAGGGAGGATTGCAAGGTAATGTGTGAGCCCTGTTTGGTGGTGTAAGAGGCCATAAGACTTGCTTCATTACAGGTTATGTGTGTCCATGTCACTTGGAGTCCCCCCACCACAGCCCTCTCTGTGCCCCTCTTCACTCTCCACAGGCGGCAATAGGAAATCAAGAACCCAGAAGTGGCTGGTTACTTTAGAGGGCAAATGTATCCCTGTGTGGCACCTTTATTTTTGTGAGGGAGAGACTGAGAAGACAGAGGAAGGTTAAGGAAACAGCAGCAGTGGCTGCCCAGTCTGCAAGTAAGCGTTCAAGTGGTGTGGATTTGTGACTGTGCTCTTGGGTGAGGCTTTGGGGAATGTCACTGAAAATAGAATCTCTGTCTTCTTGGGCTGACAAGAACTGTCAGCTATACCTTCTGGGCCAGGACGGAGTGTGGGAGCCTGAGTTGGCGGTGGTGTCGGCCACCAGAGCTGACTGCTGCCTGAAAAGGGCATGGGTGAGGGGATCGCTCAGAGCCTGCCCTGGAAACACTTGCTTTCTGTTCCTCCCTGTAGACACTGTCATATTCCCTGTGAAAACGGGATGATGGATAAAACAAGTGTTCATCCTGACGGCCAAGAGTGCATTGGAGCACCGATGGCTGAGTTGGGGCAGGAACGGTGGCAGGGTCTGAGCAGGACATTTCAGTCTGTGCTGCCATCATCCCCCACCCGTTCCCTCATCACAGGTTCACCCCTGGCCAGTCTGATGGCTTATTAGTCAAAATTAGTGTCTCAAGTCAGATTTAGCAATGAAAGAAAGAGGGTCTGTCTTTTTTAAAATATGTGCATGCTCAGGAGAGCTGTTCTTGAGACTGCAAATCCAAGAGCAGCCCTCCCAGTTCACCCTGAGGACCGCTTTTAGGCATGGCTGGTGGTTCCTTGTCCCCACTCTTTCTCACTTAATTTCATGTGCTGTCTTTATTCTCCATCCTCCTCTGCATGTCCAGTGCTTCCTCCTCCTCTGCTCCGTGTGGAATGATAGATACATGGTCTTTTTTTTACTCCTCTTCCTCTTGTTTTCTTTATAGAGGTGGTTTTCCCCAAATCTGTATTCATTTGGCATGGTCACTAACAATGGCATAGTGCAGCTGGGGAGTCCATAAAGCACCCAGGAACTTGTCTGCTTTTGTAAGACCTTCATGGGTAGTGCCAGGAATGATAAGTTGCTTCGTGTCTGGACCCTGAGTTCCAGAAACTCATCCTTCCTCTTCTCTTGTTTTCTAACCAGTATCAATCTTTGTATCACGAGCTAATGAGCTGTGCCTCATCCAGCTAATACAGCTTGGTAGGAGTTGCCACAGGGGATTTCCGTCTTCCAACTTCCACGGTTTTATTCCATATTTGCCCCTACTGCCCTTTGGGTTCATGCTTTGATTCCCTGAGGATAGGCAACTGAGCTGCGAGAGCCCAAAGGCTTTTCCTCCCTCATTGTGTATTTTATGGAATCTGGCCAAGTTGGCTCGCAAGTTTTTTTCTTTAATTTCTGCTACCTTTTCCTAAGGTCTGTGTTCCATAGAAGGACTTTAAAGTGAACAAACTTACTTCTTTATCAGGGTCCTTAATCATTTTCAGTTTCATAGACACTCTTAGATTTTATAAAGATATTTCATCTGGGCAATAAAGATACTAATTTTAATAATAAAAAATAGATACACCTAAAATTTTAAAAATATTTTTGTTTTTCCTCAAAAAATCTCTAGAATTTTTCATCACAGACAATACACTTTCTATTTTTTTGTAATAAACTAGTATTTTTGCTCTTGCTATTAAAATTGGTCCCCTCATACTTCCCAAATATGACAATCTAACAAGATTTATATAAGATAGTCTTTAAGAAAAATGAGCTTATGTTTCATTCCTATGGCTACCAAAGCAGAGAGCAGCTGGCTAAACCCAGAACCTTTATAAGGGGACTGCATCTGTTAACTTGCTCCAAAAAAACCCCCAAAGTGCTCAGCATCTATACTGTTTTTATATATTCCTTTGAGTAGTGTCACTGATGTCTTAAAATTCCATTTCATCTCTTTGGCGACATGAATTCCCTTCTGTTGTCTTACACCCTGGGGAAATTCTTTTTTGGGGGGTATGTAGCAGGAGGATGAAGGTGGCGGCAGGTATTTGTCAGAGGGAGGAGGCTGTATTGGCGCACTGGAAATAGCCAACTCACAGACAATGCTGCCACCTGCTGACAAAACACAGAATTTGCAGACTTTTTGGATAAATAAATTTCACCTTTTCACTTTCCATCTTCCACATTGAGAAACAAACTTTTTTGTTTTTGTTTTTTTTTTTGCATTCACTGTACATTTTCTTCCTCATAGTGGACCCTAAAATTGTCTTAATAACCTTGAGGTAAAGAAAAATTCAAGGTGGGACTTCCAGCTCCTGATACTGATGTGGGCACAATTCATCACAGTGGGAGGGTGGATTGTGTGAGTGAGTGTGAGGGGTTTTTTTGTTTTTTGTTTGGGGAGGAGGGATGGGAGAAGTACAGGAACAACCCAGGAGACAAAAATGATTTTCCACCCCTGCCTCTCAATAAGGTGTAGTGCTTGACCTCTATATCCTAACTTGCACATACACATTTTTATTTCTAAAGCAAGCAGTGATGAGGCTGTGTGCTGAAATCGTGTCATGCTTATGGTGGTGAATTCCTGCAGTTCCTCTTGTGATTGCACTGAGAATGAGACCTGCATGTGTGGGAAAAGATAGGCCAGCTGCCTTCCTTTGGGTGACGCTGCTCTGATTGTCGCCATTTGACTCTGAACTCAAGTGCAGACGCCAGCTTAGAGTTGGGAGAACCAGTCATCTCTTCCAGGCTCAGAAAATGTGAAGGCCTCCTTTCCTGCCTTCAGTAGTGAAGCTACAAGCTTCATGAAATTCAGGGGACCACAGAACCTGGCTATACTGTTTTTATAGATTCCTATAACCTAAATTTGTGCACTTGAAATGAACTACAAGTAGAAATTGTCATTTTAATTTTGTCATTTTCATATTGTTTGCTAGTCCTTCGGGGCGGGGGAGGTTGGTAGTTCACAAAAGTGGGCTTTGAGCTATGAAGCTAAGGTTTAAAATACTCAAGGCATCTAAGAACATTAAAATATTTGAGAGGTTTAACTATTGTAATCCCTTCCTTATTTTACCCATCTGTCGAAATTTAGCCTCAGTGATTTTACTAGATTCTTAGGAATGTCAGGACTCATCCTCCTCCCCACCCCCCATTTAGAGACCACTTCTCAAAAAACAAACTGGAAGTAGGAGGCAGCCATTCCTGAGGTAGAGATTTCCTAAAGATAAATAGTATGGACTAGAGACCCAGTGCACGAAATTCGTGCATGGGGTAAGGGGTCCCTCAGTCCGGCCTGTGCCCTCTCCTATCTGGGATCTCTCTCACAATCTGGAACTACTGGCTCCTAACTGCTCACCTACCTGCCTGCCTGATGCCCCTAACTGCTCCCCTGCCAGGCTGATCCCACTGCCCATCTGCTCTTCACTGCTGGTCTGATCTTCTTAATTGCCTAACTGCTCTTCCCTGCTGGCCTAATCCCCCTAACTGCTCTCCTCTCCTGACTTCCTAACTGTTCCCCCCTGCCAGCCTGGTCCCCCTGCCTATCTGCTCTCCCCTCCTGGCCTGATCCCCTAACTATCAAAAAAGTCTGCTCTCCCTCTCCATGCCCTTTGCACCCCTGGTGCAGGCAGGGTGAGAGCACTCTGCTGAAGCCCTGCCCATGTCCTGATTGGTCGTTAGGTGACAGTGTCCCAGACAATTAGCATATTCCTCTATTACTAGTATATATGTTTGTGGTAAACATTTTCATATTCTTTCTTTATGAGGAAAACAATGATTTCCAAGCCATATTGAGTAATTCCACACAATTTATTAAAAATTTAATCTGATTTCAAAGATCTATTTTCCCACTGTCTAATTCCATTAACGTGGATCCATGATGAGTCATAATTATTGACAGATAGCTATGTGCTAGACTTGATCCTTCTGGAGCGTGGATTACATAAATTAAGGAGTAATAAGCATAACAGGCTACCTAATATTAACAAATTACACCTTTTTGCTCTTACTAGATAAGAGGGATTTGTAACTAAAACATCTGAGAAGTCAAGCCTTTTTATCCTTGCATGAAAATAGTGTTCCCACACTCAATTCTACTTTATAAAAGGATTGCATGATATTCACTTGTAAATGTCTTAAATGTGTGTAAGTTCTTAGCTTTGAGACTATTACAAATTCAGATTTTCAGTGTTTGTACATCACATTACTGTTTGTCACAAAGCAGTGTTTTAGAAACTAGTTTAATACCTCTGAGGTTAACAAGTGACAGATTTGACACTACCAGCTACTTTTGTACCCTATAGTCCATTTACTTACTAACTTGCACTAGTTTTTGGCTTCTTGAATAGCCCTATATATAATACTTGCAAAACATGTATCTGTGTTTGCATAATTTAATGCTTATTAAATAGTAGTAACTTTCAGCATTTGGAGGTATTTTTTTACTCTCGAAAAAAATATGCTCTGGTTCACCACTTTTCTGAAGCAAGGGATCAGGGAAAGATCAGAGCTACCTGCATGTCGATCACTCTTGGATGTGATCATTAAAGTCTGGAGCAGCCCTGGTTCTGATACTGACTCTTCATATCATCTAGGCAGGATCTTTTCACCCTTACCAAGCCTCTTTCCCCATTTATGAAATTAAATGTACAATCCCTGCCAGATTTGGGAGAACAAAAACTGAGACAGAATTTAGTGTTATGACTAAATTCTTCCAGCAGACCACATTCACATCCCCAACACAATCTCACCTCGTTTCTTTGCTGCTACTGGAGATCTCATTCTCCTCCTCTTTGTAATGGAGATTATTTTCCACTATCACAAATAAAAGCAAAGTTACAAGAATATATGGCATTTGTCTTTCACATAATTAAAGTGCAAAAGTAATGGAGCAATAAAATCTTGCCTTAAAAAAAAAAAAAGTACACTTTTTTGGGTTAACAAACAGCAGGCAGGGGAATTCCGCTTCTACTCAGTTTTATTTGAGGGGATGCTAAACATACCCCAGCTCTAGTGCTGTACAGTTGAGATCTCAAGCTTACTTTATCATGTTCCTAGACAAGAAGATTTGGCTTTACATGGTACCAAATATGCTGGGTGGGTATAGGCAACACTACCAGGTGAAATCAGAACAATCCTTGGAAAAGAGAAAAAGACTGAAATTGATCATCTGTGGACATTTAAATTTGCCAGTTGTCTAAAAATACCCCTTTTTTTACCCAAGACTGAGAGTATACATATGGTCTTAGTCTGAGTGTGCATTTACTTTTGATAAGGTCTAAATTATTAATAGTTGGTGCTGACTCAAGTATGAATGTTTCCTGTTTCACAACATTATTTTCAAAAGGTTTAATTTGCTACCTAATATTTGAATACATACGTGGATGAAAGTGAGATAAATGTGTGGTCTAAGCATCAGCTTAAGTTTGAAAATAGCTCCCTCCCGCCCTGTTCCCCCCCCCCCCAATTCCAAATCTTGTGCTTTACATATGATACACATTATTTAATAATAAAAAGCCTCATCCCTGACTCCTCAGGGGTTCACAGTGGCACAAAATTTAGGTCTTGCCTCTAGTAAAGGGATGTAATTAACTTTTAAAAGGGAACAGTGTTTGATGCAGGAAAGAGAAAGAAAACAGGGGACGACGACTAGATAGATGGCTTTCTACAGCCCTGTCCACAGCAGAGCAGCCAGGGGTTCTCAGGGACTGGGAAAAGCTGGTTGTCAGAAGCTCTATGAGGTCTTGATTTTGTTTCATTAACCTGGTATTTTATTCAAAAGACTTATACTTTGGAAACAGTGGTGGCTGGAGGCCCCTACCTTTACCCCTAAGAAAACCTGGGGTAAGGGTAGAGACCTTCTGTAAGCCCAAGTGAAAGGTTTTCCATCCCAAGACCAGCATCTACCTAGTAACCACTGCAGGAAGCAGCAGTATTTGGGTAAAAGCCAATCTTCAATTTATAATCATGTGTCCTTATTGAAGACAGTTCTTACCTTTATAAAGAAACTCCATTAAAAGGAACATTTGCTTCTTCAGGTCCTTGTTGTTGATTTAAATCGTTAAAGAATATGATCAGGATGTACTATAAGTTAGGCAAGCATCCTTGTCCCTGTTAGCAAATGTGGAATCAATCAAGTGGGCCCTCCCCCGCCTTAGGACTGAGGAATTCAGCAGGAAGGAGTCCATAGCTGAGAGAATTATGTAACACGCCCAGCTCTTAGCTAGAGGCCCACCATGGTCCTTAGGGGCTGAGAAACTGTCTGAACCCACAGTTACATTTATAAATAATCTTTTCAATACAGACCTTACAGGGCTACTGCCCGATGAGACTTAAAAAAGAAAGGTATGTGGAACCCCGTCTTAACTACTATCCAAAGAGTTTCTCTTGGGTTTATTATTATTAGTTGATAAAGTTTACAGACTTCCTATTTTGGTTTTTCAGTTCTGAAGTTCTAGCAAATACTTGAACCAGGTTTTTTCTGTTATTGTTCAAATTACCCTTGACTTTTAACTTTTGTACCACCCACAAAATATGTATCAACTCATTTTTTTTAGTACAACTATTCTTTAGAAGCATTTTCCATGCTTGTAGGTATGGTGGAGATTGAACCCCCTATGTCCTGCCTTATAAGCGTGTCTACACTATTTAAACAGCTTTCCCTCTGGTGAGGTTTCCTACTGGGAATCAAAGTATGATAATGACAACCTCCTCATAGAGCAGAAGGGAAGTGGACTTGAGAAATGCGCCTGGTTTGAGTTCTGGCTCCCCTTAACCAGTAGTGGGGTGACTTAAGGGGAATAGTATACTTTATTGGAAAATAGCATACCTCTTTCAGCAGGTTGCTTTGAGGACTAAAAGAAGTATACCATGCAAAGCACACTATAGGTTCTCAATACATAGTCCTTTGCTTCTATCCAAAAAGGTTGAGAGATAAGTTAACCTTGACTGATGAAAGTGGTTTATTCATTTTTTTCCGGAGACACTCCAGATATATTAAGGATGCCTAGTTCAGGATGAGGACATTAGGCTCATGATCTTTAACTTTCAAACATTAATTTACCAACCTTTTGTCAAGCTTGTACCTAACTTTTAAAGTAAAAACCAAACAAAACAGAGAACATAAACCCCTTCTAGTTACAGTTGAAAGGATTATTTGGGGCATTAAAATGAAGACTGTGAGCACAAAGCCTAGGACTTAGAAGGTGCTCAAATTTTTATTGACAATCTGAATAGCCATGCAGTCTCTTGGAAAAAGAAAACCAGATGAAGAAACTAGTTTATGTGACCTTCATGTATAGTAGTGTCAAATGCTAAATTAGAAAACTCACCCTAATTCAAAATCCCTATTTCTGACTAGGGTTCACACTCCCCCAAACCCCCTCTTGGCAGTAAGTACTGTAACGTAAAAAGAAAGAGAGCCACACCTTCCCCAAAGAAAAGGAAGATGGATTTAGTGTCAGTCTCAATTAGACCCAATTATGATGGTTCTTCAGAAAGGAACAATGCAGCTTTTGTGATATGCTCAAGCAGAAGGCTTGGACATTGCACAAAGCAATCTTATCGGAGAGAAACCGGGTTCTAGCTCTCTTCCTGGAAAGAGGTGCTTATCCAGGAAAGTTTTATACCACTCATCAGCTATTGCTGGGATCAGTACTTTTTGTTTAAAATTTTTTCAGAAACAACTATGAAAGATCAATGTGAACCAGGAATATAAATTACTTCGCTGTTTGAACAGCATTTATATTCTTCCATCTCCAAAGCCCAACCACAGAATGTCAGATTATTTAGTTATTGTTTATCAAAGAGAACGCTTTGCTAAAATTGTTGGTTTTCACTTATCTGCCCCTAGTCTTAAGAACCCTCACACTCGGCGTTGGAAGTGCTTAAAATGCAAATGTGCAAGAACTCCTGGCTAACCTCCCCATCCCCCAGCAAGTGCTCAAATACAGCCAGGCCTGGAGGAGAATGTTAAAAAGAGGGGTTGAACTGCCCTCCTCCTCTCCCTAGGACCCTCACTCAGAGATTCAGTATGCATGACTGAGCCAGTGAGCAAGGAAGCAGGGACAGCCCTCTTTTAACTTTTCTGAACAATGGCTTCAGTTTCCTTCAGCCTTCAGCATTTCACATCCTCCCCACACCCACTCAAAGAGCCAAAAAACCTATCTTTCTTCCCACTTCCATATCTCACGACCTGTTTTTTTGAACATTACCCCTAGATGTAATTTCCACCCAAAGAAAAATAGGCTATTCTGAGGAAACTGACTCTTACAAATCTGGTTTTTAAAAAAGTTTCATTTGTTCAGTTTCTGTAAATTTCCATTTTGTTGACAGTTTAAAAACCAAATTATATAAATCTCCAATCTCACCATATTTCTAGAAACAAAACATTTAGATGTCAGTAGTAAACCTTATACAGAATACATTTTTAACCATGAGCTTACTCATAGCACATAGGACACACCGAAGTCTATGTCTTATTTCCTTTTACTTGAAAGCACACAAACAGCACCTCCGACTTTGGCATGTACCCAAACACACTGCCTTCAAAATAATTCACAGATACAAGGGGTTGTTTTTTTTGGTGTTTTTTTTTTCAAAAACATACTTCATATTTCCTCTTTTATTATATAAATATCAGTTTAACCTTTTACTGTAAGAATATAAATGTTTTAAGAGGATCTTTGTTATTTATACAAATTCACAAACAGTACAATTAATTGATAAAGGTCTCTGGGTTTCTCTTAACTCCATGGTCTCGAATGTTGCTGTGGAGGATTCTAAAAAACAAACAAACAAACAAAAAATCCAACAAAAATATACATCCTACTGAAAAGCGATTTTTTTAAAGCCACAAGTCCCAACCCCCACCAAAATAAAGTCATCTACTCCTCCATTTAGAAACAATTTTTAAAACCCACAAACTCCCATTTTATTAACAGACAGAGATAAGACATGAATTTCAGTCTCCTCCCCTTCACATTATAGCCCCAGGGCTCTGTGGGCCAACTCTGCTCCTCTGCTTCCAACAGGAAGCCTCACTGTGTGACCTTTTTTGTGAGGAAACTTGGAAGAGGGTGAGGGAAGGGCAGAATTTGCATATATAATAATTTTCAAGACAATCTGCATCTTAAACAAACAAGATAGCCCAACTCTCACTTCTCCCACACATTTGTGCTATAAATTAAGTCAAGATTTAGGAACGTTGTTGGGCTCTCAAATCCCAATGGACAAGGAGAAAAATAATTATAGCCAAAATGTGGAAGTGGGACATACTGGATGGATGGGGTGGGGAAAAAGCCAAAACAAAAAAGACAAACCCAATGGACATCTTTCCAGTCTAGGCACAAAAATGTTTTAGTCTCAAAATATCTCTCTTGTAGAATTCCAGGGCTTCAGAGAAAAAAGTAAACTAAAACGAGGTAGCCAGACATATATATATATATATAAAATTTATATATATATAATATATAGAATATATTCAGCAGAAAAAAAGGACCATGACCTTCAAATCTCTTAAAAAAGAAAAAAAAAGGACAATAAAAAAATGAAATGAGCATGAATAGCAGAGTACTGTAAAAAGAGAAATGATGAGAAGAGACTGGGATTAGCTACAAAGTGGAAGAAGGGTGAAAAGGCCGTTGTAGTTGGGTTTGATTTCATACATTTCAAAATAAAAACCAGATCACAGTATTCAAATGAAAGCTTAAGTGAAGGCAGACATTTTCTTCAACTCCCCAGGGCCAAAGGACTAGTTACTCCCCACCCCCACCCCCATTTTGAAATGCAATGCAGTGGGGATACAGTAGCTCAATCGGCCCCTCCTTTCCCCAGTAGGGAGAAGTGGATAGGTAAGTAGCTGAGTCTCTCTTCATCCTTAGGGAAAAAAAGAGGGCAGTACGGTAGGGGTAGCAGAGGAACCCGCTAAAGCAATGAATGGGCATGTAAGCGAGCAGGGATGCTGGAGGACGGAGGAGAAAATGAGCCTGAGGCTTCGTGTCACTGTCCCATCTCATCCACTGCAATGATCTACGAATAAGTGTGCATGTGGAGTTGAGAGTGCAGGGAGGGTGGTGGTGACAGGATGATGAAGAGAGCGGGACAAGGGGAGTTGATGCTGCCACCCTCACCTGACCTTCTCACTGTCCGTCATCTGCCAGAGTCCCAGGTTGAGTACCTTGAGGCAGGGCAGCTGTGTGATGCGCTCCAGGCCCCGCTTGGTGATTCGAGTACAGCCATATAAGTCTATGCCAGTGAGCTGGCTCAGGTGCTCAGCAATCAGCTCCAGGCCCTTGTCGGTGATGCGCACACACTGCCCTATGTTGAGCGTGCGCAGCCCGTGCATCTGCCGCACCATGCGGTTGATGCCATCGTCACTGATATGGCAAGAGCAGAGGGAGAGAGACTTGAGGCCGTCCAGCCCCTGTGCTATGTAAGCCAGACTCTGGTCCCCCACCTTGTCACAGAACGACACATCCAGTCCGGAGAGACGCAGGCTGCCCATGGCCAGATGCATGATGCCCGTGTCACTGATGTTGTCGCAGGAGCGCAGGTTAAGGCTGCGAAGGCTGCCCATGTGCGACAGGTGCAGGAGGCCTGCGTCGGAGATTCCTCCGCAGAAGCTGAGGTTGAGGAGTCTCAGGCCCGTCAGACCCCGGGAGATGTGCTTTAGAGAAAGATCGGTGAGCTTCTGGCAGTCCTGCAGCGTGAGCTGCTCCAGGCCCAGGCAGCCCTCCGCCGCGCTGCGCGTCATGCCGGCCAGGTGCCCGATGCCCACATCCGAGAGGTGGCGGCAGCTGCGAAGATTAAGGCTCTTGAGGCGCTGCAGGCCCCAGGCGATGAGCAGCAGGCCGGTGTTGGTGATGTTGCTGCAGCCCCCCAGCTCCAGCACCTCCAGGCCCTTGAGGTACTGGGCTATGCGGCCCAGGCTGCTGTCGGTGATCTGCTTGCAGAGGCTCAGGTTCAGGGCGCGCAGGGAGCTGATCTCCTGCACAAACGCGTGGCCCAGTCCGTTGTCGGTGAGGTTGTAGCAGCCACTCAGGTTGAGGCTCTCGATGTTGGCCATGCCCTGGATCACGTAGCTGAGGCTGCGGCGGAGGCTCAGGATCTGCACCCGGCGGATGCCCCGGGCCTGCAGGCTGGGGAACAGCGACGGGTTGGCCCGGCGCAGGTGCAGCTTGGCCTCCACCCCCCGCCACACCGACTTGTGGTAGGCGGCGTCCCGCCAGGCCGTGCACACCTGCGCCGCGCGCCCCTTGTCCCGGACATCCAGGTAGCCAAAGATCATGGCCAGCAGCTCGGGGAACAAGCACGAGATGTGGGTCTCCATCTTCCTCCTCCCCCCTCCGCGGAGCCGGGGGGAGGAGGCGACGAGAGCGGTTCGCCCCGACCGCCGCCGCCGCAGCCCGGGGCCCAACGGACGGCCCCTCCCCGCCTTCCGGCTCCGGCCTCGGCCGCCGCTCCTCCTCCTGGTCCGTCCTTCCTTCCTGCCGGCTTCGCCTCCCTTCCCTTCCCTCCCCCCGCCCCGGGCTCCGCTCGGTCCTCACATCCCGGGCGGGGAAGGCGCCCTCACTCACTCCCGGGCCGGCCGGGCCGCCGGGCCGCCACCTGGGGTCTACCCACGCCGCGCTCGGGCCGCGCCGCTCCGCCCGCGCCGCCTCCGCTCCCACGCCCCCTGCCGCATCCTCCGCCTCCTGCCACGGCCACGGCCACGGCCGCTGCCGCCGCCGCCGCCGCCGCCGCCGCTCCGGGCCGGCGGCGCGCGGGGCCCGGGGTCTGCGTGCTTGGGCTCCGGGCGCCGGGGAGGCTGCCTGCTGCCTTTGTCTCTCGTCCGCTTTTCAAAGCTGCCAGCCCGGGCCGCCCGCACTCCGCCGCCCAGGCGGGGGGACCAGGAGGCCACTCCGGGCCGCCGGGCGCACGTTCCTTGCCCGCGCAGTCCGCGGGAAGCCGGGAGCCGCCGGCTCGGCGAGGAGGACGCGGCGGTCGGGAGGCCGGAGCGCGCCTCGGCGCAGACCCGGGCGAGCAGGCGGGCCGCGCGGTGGTAGCGCCCGGGACGGACCTCGGCGGCACCGCTGGGCGCTGGGCCTCCTCCCTTGTCTCCCCCCGCGCGCCGCGCAGTGGTACGGCCTGCGCTGCCGGAACTGTCGGAGCCGTTACCGTGGAAACCGAGTTCTGCCTCTGGTCGCGGCCCGAGTTTTAACCCCGTAGGCACCGCCTGAGAGCGGCTGTCGGCAGAGCCCTTCCCCGCTCTTCTCGTCACCCCACAGCCGCTATGGAGCCAGTCCCTTTCTGGGTCACGCATCAACCCTGCGCCTTCTCTTTTCTTAGCTGCTGACGTCTGCACAGTCTTGCCCATAGTTTACCCCAATTCCTGACCCTGCTTTACACCTCCTTTTATTATCCTTGGCAAGACCCTCCTCCCAGTAAATTAGTGCTCAATAGTCAGCACCCCGACTCCCCTTCCCCCCCCCTTTTTTTTTTTACTCTCCCTAATGCCCCTTAACACGTCTCTGTTATCACACCCTCAGTTCTCCCCAATGGAGTAGTTTACGATTCCTTTCTCTCTAGTCTTTGCCCTAAATTATGGAGAAACTCAGCTGTACTTATTTATACCTTAGCTCAACACTGACCCTCTCCACTCCTCATTCTAAGCTTACTACTACTTCCTTACAGCACGGGTGTTTCCAGACACCGCTGTGAGAGTGACTCCCTCAGTGCTCTGCCCAACAAAACTTCCCTATACTCTTGCTGCTGAGCTCTGAAATGTCGAAGTGCTCCTGATGCCCAGGCACACACTCACTCGCTTTGTAATCAGAAGGCAGCAGCCTTGTTTTATGATCTTTTCTTTCTCATCGGCCTCTTAAACTGTATATAAACTGTATGGCCCAATTATGCTGATAGTCAATATATTTGTATGTGCTAACACAGATTTACTTCTTTATAAGCTAGAGCGACTATTGGGCTTGGTTAAGGTGCTCCAGCAAATGTCTGTTTAGTTTATAAACTGTGTTTTAGGGAACCAGAGCAGTGTTCTGAAATTCTAAAATGTGGTCCTGGGTCTTAAATGCCTACATCGGGGATAGAATTTATGAGATTTGCGTTAAGTACTCCCAAGCCAAGAATTTTTGAATCAGAGGAAATGATCCTCTATATTTTTTATGAATTTATGGATTCAAGATACAAGACAACCCGATTTAGTTATCAAAAAGGAAAATGGTTTTATTGATTCTTTGAGGACCTGAACAAAATTTTGAATGTGTTCTGTACTCAGCATATAAGATTGATAATTTTTAAATCAATTATATATATAATTGATTTCAGAGAGGAAGGGGGAGGGAAAGACAGAAACATCAATGAGGAAAGAGAATCACTGACTGGCTGCCTGCTGCACGTCCCCTGCTGGGGATCGAGCCTGCAACCCATGCCTGTGCCCTTGATCAGAATCAAACCCAGGACCCTTCAGTCTGGAGGCAGACACTCTATCCACTGAGCAAACGGGCTAGGGCAGATTGGTAACTTTTGACCACTTATTTTTTGCCCAAGAAACCAGTACTAGACCAAGTACATACAGAATCACTAATAAGCATAGGACATTTTAGAACCCCCACCCACCTCTCTTCCTGAATCAGGAAATGGAGAAGTGAACATTCTCACAAGTTTGCTACCTCACCCACATTATACATGGTGTGAGGCCATAGGTGTGTGTGTGTGTGTGTGTGTGTGTGTGTGTGTATAAAACCTTTCTGACATAATAGACTGTAATGTTAGTCATTAAGATTATTCCAGACGTGCTGTGTCATAAGTGTCACAATTCTGGGCTATACCTGGGCAAATACTCTTTTCCTAGAGTGTATCTAGGCTTATTGTCTCAATCACTTTTGCCTAAAACGTTTACCTTGAACTCTCCGTGAAAGTCATTTTTGTTGTTGTGTATATATAGCTATGTTTGTGTTTATGTGAAGTTCTTAATCCAAAACACCTTAATCCTACTGAACACAAAACAAAGAGATAGACTACCAGGGGGTTCGGGGAGGGGCCAGTGGCACTGACCTAAAGAGAAGTTTAGTGGTTTTCCTCCACTAGAAAGGCTTTTATTCTCAAGTCTAAAGAGTGCCTGGAAGCACTTTCAAAAGAAGTTGGCCACCCTGTCCTAGATCTAGAATTGAACTCTAGAGTTGTATTAATACAGAACTTTTTATTTAAGACATTTAAGCATCTATTACAAGGATTTTCAGCAATATGATTATTTTCATATTTAATAAATAGGAAAATAAACACCTAAGAAAATGAATGCTCATGAAGAAAAAGAAGTGTGGCATCAAATGAGTCCTATGTTTTTTGGAGGCCTGGTGACTTTATAGAGGAAATGACTCTTCTTTCTGGGTCTTAGTTTCCTCTGACTTAGCCCCTGCTGTCGCCTCCACCCTGGGAATATGCATTGTTCCTAATAATGGCTGGAAATTAGGAATGTTTTCATATGCAGTGGCTTCTTGGGGATTTTGGTTTAGGCTCAGATTTGAGATACAAAACAGATGGTATTATGGGCCCGAGAATGATGGTCTGGGAAAGACATACACCAATTAGAAAATCCTGGGGATAGCTGTGAATATTTTAAGAACAGGTTGAGATTTTTGTATATGATTCAGCAATTTGCAACCAGAATAAAATTCTCTGAATGAGCTACGGACTTCTGTTAGAAGCAGAAAGGATAGCCCTGAGGAGGAAGTCAATCCGAAATTTTACCAAGAATTTTGAGAAAGCTAGATTTTCAAATAGGGTGTATTTTCACCTGGGGAAATTGAGAGGCTAACCCAAATGTCATGATTCCTTAAGGATGTATACTTCCTAATTCAGAGAGGGACAATCTGGCAGAAAAGGTCAAAAGAGATCTGTAACTTTTTAAACTCCTCATTCAAAAATATACACTAAGTGGCCAGATTATTATGATTTCTGAATGCATAATCTGGCCACTCAGTGTGTGTATATAACCTTTCCACTGAGCCAGTGCATGAATTCGTGCCTGGGTGGGGTCCGGCCAGCCTAGCCTGGCCAGGGGGAGAGGACATGGGCAGTTGGCCAGTCTGTCTGCTGATCTAACTCCTTCAAGGGGACAATTTGCATATTAGCCTTTTATTATATAGGATATATACCGAGTGGCCAGATTATTATTAAAAGTCATAAATTGACTTTTAAACAATTCAGATTTGAACTGTGGATTCTCCCCCCCCCCCCAATAAATATACAGTTAACCTTCTGAATCCCTGGGTTTTTGCATCAGAGTATTCATCCATCCACAGTTCAAAAACAGTATTTTCAGTCAGCAGTTGGAAATGCACAATGTCAACTGTGTGCATTGTTCTATACCATTTTATATAAGGGACTTGAACATCCTCAGATTTTTAGATTCGTGGGTGTCTTGGAACCAATCCCTACCCCCACCCCACGGATACTGAGGGACTATAGTCAGGTTTGGGAGGAGTCAAAAGTTATGTGGATTTTTCACTATGTGAAAGACGGCTTCTAGCTCTAGATTGTTAAGGGTAAATCATACATCCAAAAATAGTGGCCCAGAGTCTACTAGGTGGGTGTTGGATTAATTCTTTGTGTATTTTGTATTAACTCTGAAGTATGTATGATACAATGTCTGCTACATAGTAAGTACTCTGTAAATGTTCAACTGAAATGAATGAGAATAATAATAATAATATAATACCTTTATGAAAGACTTCATACATATCAAAACTTCTCCAGGAGTTCTGGAGTTTATAAAATGGTTCCTTTTCAACTTTAAGATTATTTTAGAGCAAAATTCTCTGTATTCTTAGTATTTTTAAACAGGAAAGTATCTTGGGGCATCTCTTTTCTTTTTTTTAAATTTTATTGACTAGAGAAAAAGAAAAGATGGGAGAGAGAGGAAGAGAGAGAGAGAAACATAGGTTTGTTGTTCCACTTATTTATGCATTCGTTGGTTGATACTTGACCAAGGATTGCTTAATGTGCCTTGACCAGGGATTGAGCCTATAATCTTGGCATATCAGAATGACTCCCTAACCAAATGAGCTATCCAACCAGGTCAGGCATCATTTAATTAGAAAATATTAAAGATAAGAGAGGTGAAGACTTGATCCACTGACTACATATAGAAGATATAAGCAGCAACAAAACCCTCCAATAACCTGATTTAGAAACGGGCAAAGGTCTTGAATAGACATTTCTCCAAAGAGCATATAGAAATGTCCAACAAGCAAGTGAAAAGATGCTCAACACCCTACCCAGGCACGAATTCATGCACTGGCTCAGTGGAAAGGTTATATACACACACTGAGTGGCCAGATTATGCATTCAGAAATCATAATAATCTGGCCACTTAGTGTATATTTTTGAATGAGGAGTTTAAAAAGTTACAGATCTCTTTTGACCTTTTCTGCCAGATTGTCCCTCTCTGAATTAGGAAGTATACAAGGGAAATGCAAATCAAAACCACAATAATATATAACTTCAGCTCTAACCACTTTGGCTCAGTGGATAGCGCGTCGGCCTGGAGGCCGAAGGGTCCCAGGTTCAATTCTGGTCAAGAGCATGTACTTTGGTTGCAGGCACATCCCCAGTGGGGAGTGAGCAGGAGGCAGCTGAATCGATGTTTCTCATCCATGTTTCTAACTGTCTATCCTTCTCTCTCTCCCTTCCTTTCTGTAAAAAAAATCAATAAAATATACATTTTTAAGAAAATATATAGCTTCACACCTATTAAGATGGCTACTATTAATAAAAGAGAAAATAATGATTATGAGACTATAGAGAAATTGAAACATTGGTGAACTATTAGGTAGGAATGTAAAATGGTACATTCGCTGAAACCGGTTTAACTCAGTGGATAGAGCGTCAGCCTGCAGACTGAAGGGTCCCAGGTTTGATTCTGATCAAGGGCATGTACCTGGGTTGCGGGCACATCCCCAGTAGGGGGCATGCAGGAGGCAGCTGATCGATGTTTCTCTCTCATCGATGTTTCTAACTCTCTATCCTTCTCCCTTCCTCTCTATAAAAAATCAACAAAATAGAAAAAAATAAATAAAATGATACAGCCACTGTGGGAAACAGTGGGGCAGTTCCTCAAAAAAATGAGAATTACAGATGATTTATAATCCTACTTCTGGGTATATACCCAAGAGAAATGAAAGCAGAATCTTGAGGTATTTGTACACCATGTTCATAGAAGTACTATTCACAATGCCCAAAAGGTGGAAGTAACTCAAATGTCCATTCATGGATGAACAGATAAACAAATGTGGATTATACTGAGTGGCCTGATTAATACGATCTTTGAACACATAAGGAAGAAAGGGAGAGAGATAGAAACATCAATGATGAGAGAGAATTGGTAGCGAAGTTCAGGGTGTGTATGTGTGTGGGTGGGTGGGGGAATATGGGCGGTTGGCCGGCCTGCCTGCTGGTTGAATTCCTGGTCAAGGGGACAGTTTGCATATTAGCCTTTTATTACATAAGATATATACTGAGTTACCAGATTATTATGCATTCAGAGATCATAATAATATGGCCACTCAGTGTATATAAGGGTAGGCAAAAATAGGTTTACATTTGTAAAGTATACAAAACAGGGTTTATTCTTGCATTATTATTTATTTATTATTTGTGTTTGTCATTATTATTTTGTATCCTTAATGCTGGTAATTTAACTTACTTTCGCCCATCCTGGACAGTGGTGTATTATTCATCCTTAAAAAGGAAGGAACTCCTGTCACTTGCTACAGCAGGAATGGATCTAAGGAAATTATGTTAAGTGAAATAATCCATTCACAAAAAGATAAACACTTTATGATTCCACTTATATGAGGTGCCTAAGTAGTTAATCTCATACAAACAGAAAGTGGAATTGTGGCCTCCCAGGAGCTGAGGGAGGAAAAACGGGGAGTTTCTGTTTATTCGGTACAGAGTTTCAGTTTTGCAAGATGAAAAGTTTTGGTGATTGGTTGCCAATATATTTAATACTATGGAATTGTACACTTAAAAATGGTTGAGCCTTGGGCAGTGTGGCTCAGTTGGTTGGAGGATCATCCCATACACCAAAATGTCTCGATACAATTCCTGGTCAGGGCACACACCCAGGTTGCAAGTTCAATCCCCAGTTGGGGCAGATAGGGGAGGCAACTGATTATTTTTTCTTTCTCACATCAGTGTTTCTCCCTGTCTCTCGATCTCTCCCTCCTCCCTTCCTATCTCTCTCTAAAGCCAGTAAAAACATATCCTCAGGTGAGGAATTCCCTCTTAGAGCACATGCTGGGGTTGTGGGCTCAATTCTCAGTGAGGGGTATGCAGGAGACAGCCGACTGATGATTCTCTCTCATTATTGATGTTTCTATCTCTCTCCCCCTCTTCCTGAAATCAATAAAACAAATTTTTTAAAATTTAAAAATAAAAAGATTGACTCATTTGCTCAGTTCACCCTTCTCTTACAATAGTGCTTGATGTTCTAAGAGGAGCCATTCCGGGATGCCTGGCCCTGGGAAGGCCCGCTGCAGGGCTGGCTTCCATGCCTGTCTCCCGTGAGTGCCCGTGACAGGAAGCCTCCTCAGCACACCTCTGTTCCAGAGCAGCACTGTGAGCTGAGTTCACACCGGACTTGGAGTCTGAAGTTGTGTGCTGGAACCCTAGGTCTCCCATTACAGCTGGCTTAAAGTCTTTGAACGTCAGTTTCCTCATCAAAGTAGTTCTTGTCATGAGAATTCATGAAGAAAACATTCCCAAGAAAGGAACGTCCAAATGTAGAACCTGCTACATAATAGGACCTAATAAATGTCATTTTGTTTTTCTGTTTTATAAATGTGCTGTGAAAAAAAAAACCCACCGCACAGAAGTGCCCCAATTGTACAAATATACATTTTCTGTCAGTTAAACATTTTTAAACGTTATTTCCTGTTTTTAAGAAATGTGCAGGTTAAAGGAACGGAAACGTAGCTAAAGTGCAAGAGCATGAGAAAGTCATCTTTCAGGGAGAGCCGCATCAGCCCCTCTGCACTTCATTTTCTCCTCTGCATGTCAGAAAGAGGAGAACGTCCCATTTAGGCACCAAGAAATAGTCCCAAACTCTCCTGCTAGACACACATCCAACCGTTGCCTTTGACCTGCGTTTTTGCTACCAACTCTCACACTCCCCTTGGTGTAGAGCAGGGATTCGCAAAGTTACCAGGTACAGATGCATCAGAACAACTGTGAAGGCACCCCAGGCAGAAAGTCTGGGCCTGGGCTTGAGAATTTGCATTCCTTAACAAGTGAAGCTGACTACTGACCTGGGACCTCAGCACTGAGAATCACTGTTTAGAGCAACCTCCTGCTTTAAAACTTTAGTTAAATTATACTTCAAGTCTTTTCCTTTTTGGTAAAAATAGCATAGAAAGAAAACACTATGTTTTCTTCCCCCTATCTTTTGTCTTTTAGAACATAAGCTCCTCAGTTATGAAGACTGTATTTTTTTCCCTTATAATACAATGAAAAGAACACAGGTTTCTTGCCAGACAGATTCTGGATTAAAAATTCTCTCTCTCTCTCTCTCTCTCTTTTTCCTTTTTAAATTTTTTTTTCATTTTTTTTTGGTTGGCGTTAAAATCTTAACTTTATCTCTTACTAGCTCTGTGACTTGGGATAAATTGTTTAGCTAGTTGGAACCTTCATTTTCTTGTCTGTCAAATGGGACTAGTGATTTTCCTATCTTGTGCGTTTTGATAGGATTGAATAGGATAATGTGTGTAACCTCCTAGTGCAGTTCCCAACCATAATGAAAATAGCTAATTTTACTGAGCATTTATTGTGTATTACACATTCTTTCAGGGTCTTCACATATATGAATTTATCTATTCTTTACCATAGCTAATCTCCACAACATATGTTTTCATTATTATCTCCATTTTACAGAAGAGGAAGTTGCGACATAGAGAGAAAGTAACTTGAACTTAAGAACAAATGTCTGGCTGAACAGGAATTTGAATTCTATAGTGTACATCTAGAGACCACATTCTAAACTACTGGTCTTTGCTGCCTTAACAATGTAAGTTTAGGGAGCATCTGAGATCTTGCTCCCTAGCATATGTCATCAGTTTGTCATTTAAACACTCAGAAAAATTCTTTATAGATTTGTACAGTCTTTACGTTGATGTTTACTTGGCATAGTTGGCAAGAATTCTGAGAAGCCCACCCAGGACCACCCTGTGGACCCAGATTCCATGCTAGGTACAAACAAGGGACCATTGTGCCCCAGGGACTCCCTGCTTCGCATCGTGTGGAGTTGGGTGACTTTCTCTCAGAATCCCCAGCTTCCTTGCTGTAAGTGGCTTTATTTGAACTGTTCTTACAAAATCCTTGAGGTGGTGAGAAGAGTTGCAGTGCTGGGGTATTTAGGTGACTGAGTCTTTGTGGGATTGCCTGAGGGAATTTCCTCTGGTCCTAAAGGGATAGTCACTGCATTTGGCTCATAAGAAATGTCCATAAAAGGGCTGTTTTTTTCCTAGAAGTGTGCTTAGACTAATAAATCTCAAAATTAACAGGGGCAATCATGCCACCGAGGCTGACAAGCCCCACTACAGTCAGCCTCCAACTAATACTAAGATGGCTGAGATGAGGACCCTTTAATACTTTAAAATTAATTTTTTGTATGCACAATTACAAAAAGCCGGCTATAAAAGTAGGCAGAATGAATGGAAGACATATTTAATTGAAATCTCGAAGCTTTCAAAAAGAGGATAAATAGATCAATCTATGATGTCATTTAGGTGTTCACCCAATACTTTTCAGGTATTAAAATGGCTATCCTTATTTTAAAGTGGGGAAGGTCATTTGGAACTAGACTGGTCAAGGACGAGATAAATTGTAAGTGCCTCCAAAACAAAATTTGGATCCAACTGTTCTCTGTGTCTGTCTATGTGTGTCTATATATATATGTCGTAAATGTGAGATAATTTTCTATCTCTAAATGGTATTGTTAAAATTAAAGGCAAGTGCTTGTAAGGAATAGATAATCAAAATTCTCAGAAATATAGAAATTAACTGAAATGCTTTTCAAGTTCGTCTGTGATTAATTGCCAGTGATAAAAGTTAGCTTAAGTTTGTAGGTTTAAGTAAAACAGACATGTCTTTATTTTACTTGTATTTTACAAAAATATGTCCATGTTAATAACTGACTTTGATTTTTATGAAAAAATGTTTTCATTAGACATTGAGATTTTAAGTGTTAAAATCTCAATATATGTAGGAATAACTTTGCGATGTATCTGAAGGCCCCTGGAATACCTCAAAAATTCTGAAATTTCATGAAAACGATTGTAAAATAATTGAGGAAAACTTCTAGAATTTATTGTCTGTGTAAGCAGTGGTTGTTAATTAAATGAATAGATGGAGCTATGGGAAACCCAAGATGGCCGCTTGGTTCTTGGTTCTTTCCTATTCCCTTGCTCCCATTTTTTGGTATTTGCATTCCTTCATGCACCATAAGCTTGGTTCTTCCTTGCTCCCTGCCTCCCTGTTTTTAAGTTTTTGCTTTCCTTCATGCAATAATGTGCATTTAAACTTATGAGCTGACATTATTGAAAGGAGACATCTTATACTATTGTCAAGGTTTGATAGAATCACTTCAAGAAAATGCCAATTTGGTAACTGTTGGAAGGATGTACTGGCTGGTATTTGTACCTTTGTTGAGCTATCCCCCCAACCAGCCTACAGGTACAAGTGAGCCACCAAATCTGAGTCTACATAACCTGACTAACACTGTCTGTCACACTTTTGTGATTCCCTGAGATCTCACCCCACCCAACTAGCACACTCGTCCAGACCTCTTGCAGCAGCTGTTACACACAAGCAGCAGCCATAGCCAGTGTTGTGGACTTTCATAAAATCTCTTCAATGTCCACAAACCCCAAACAAGCAGCCTTTGGCCTTAGTGAGTCCTGTACCTCTTATTCAGTGGTCCCAAGCATTGCATGCACTACTGGAAGCTGGCCATGGTTTGCAGCATATCCTCTCGGAGGCATTTCCAAGCTCAGCAAAAGCAGCTACTAACTACAGATCACTTTTTAGTTCTTATGAGGTGGTTCCAGGCTGGGCAGAGGCAGCGATTGACCTTGGCCTTCACCAGAGCCCCTCCCAGTGGCCAGCTTCACACCACACTAGACCACTACCCAATTAGCTGTCCAAATGATACAAGCAAAGGGTGGACTTGGCAGGTAGCAGAGCCTCTCTAAAGCAAATTTTACGCAGTGGGGTCAGCTCCCACAAAACAGCTTGCCTGCTGTAATCACAGCCAATAATCATAGTCAGCCTGAGGATCAATCCCACCCACTAATGTGTCAACAGCAATTAAAGATCAACTACAATAGGAGAGCACACACAACCCACACAAGGGACACTCCTAGAAGACCCGGGTTAGGTGACCAGGGAGACTACCACTGGCTGCCACAGGACATCTACCTCATAAGGAAACCAACCATGTAAGAATGGGAGACATAGTGGATCTGCCTAATACATAGAGACAGACACAGGGAGGCAGCCAAAACGAGGAGAAAAGAAACATGTACCAGTTGAAAGAACAGGACAAAACTTCAGAAAAATAACAACAAAATGATATAATCAATGTTTATATGAATGCTCAATGAACTTAGGAGAAGAATAGAGGAAGCCCTTGAGAATTTATACAAAAAGAGCAAAACCATAAAAAAGACAGATCATCCAGAAATGAAGAATACAATAACTGAAATGAAGAATATACTAGATGGGATCAACAACAGATTATAACAGAGTATTGAATCAGTGATTTAGTATATAAGATAAGTGAAAACACCCAACTGAAACAGCAAAAAGAAAAAACAATGTAAAAGTTAGGTTAATTTAAAGGATCTCTAGGACATCAACTGTACCTACATTCACGTCATAGGGGTGCCAGAAGAAGAAGAGAGAGCAAAAGGTATTAAAAACCTATTTGAAGAAATAATGACTGAAAACTTTCCTTCCTTGGTAGAGGAAATAGACATACAAGTCTGGGGCCCACAAAGAGTGTCAAACAAGGCAAACTCAAAGAGACCCACATTAAGACACATTATAGTTAAAATGTTGAAGGTTAAAAACAAAGACACAATCTTAAAAGCAGCAAGAGAAAAATGATTAGTTACAAGGGAGCTTCCATAAGGCTGTCAATTGATTTCTCAATAAAAACTTTGCAGGCCAGAAGGAGTTGGCATGAAATATTCAAAGTGATGAAAATCAAGGACCTATAGTCAAGTTACTTAATCCAGCAAAGCTATCATTTAAAATTAAAGGACAGAAAAAGAGCTTTCCAGACAAGAAAAAGCTAAAGGAGTTCATCATTATCCAAACCAGCATTGTAAGAAATGTTAAAGAAAATTCTTTAAGAAAAAGAAGGGAGAAAAAGATTAAAAATCTGAATAATAAAATGACAATAACTACATACCTATCAATAATTACTTTAAATATAAATGGTTTAAATGCTTTAATCATAAGACAACAAGTGGCTTATGAGTAAGAAAACAAGACAAATATATATGCTGCCTACAAGAGACCCACTTCAGATTTGAACACACACACACTGAAATTAAAGGATGGAAAACGAAATTTCATGAAAATGAGGGGAAAAATACAAGGGTAGCAATACACATATCAAACAAAATAAACTTTAAAATAAAGACTCTAATATGAGACAAAAAAGGATATTTCATAATGATAAAGGAGCCAATCCAACAAGAGGATATAATCGTTATGAACTTTAGGCTCTCAATGTAGGAGCACTTAAATATATAAAGCAAATTTTAATAGACATAAAAGGAGAGATTAATAATTACATGGTAAAATAAAGGACTTTAACAACCCATTGACATATTGGATAGGTCATTCAGACAAAACAAACAAGGAAACTGGTCTTAAATGACATTAAACCACATGGATTCAAATGATATTTTTAGTACATTTATCAAAAAACAGAATATAAATTTTATTAAAGGGAGACATAAAAAAACACACAGAATATACTTCATTTCCAAATGCACATGGAACATTTTACATGATAAACCACAAAACAAATCTCAAATATAAGAATATTGAAATCATATCAAGAAATTTCACCAATCACAATGGTATGAAACTAGAAATTAATTACAAGAAGAAAACAACACACAAAAATATGGAGACTAAATAACATGCTACTAAACAATGAGTAGGTTAATAATGAGATCAAGGAAGAAATAAACAGATACCTTGAGACAAATTAAAATGGAAACAAAGTGGTCCAAAATCTATGGGACATAGCCAAAGCAATTCTAAGAGGAAATTCATAGCAATGCAGGCCTACCTCAAGAAACAAGAAAAATATAAAATCAGCAATCTAACTCTATATCAAAAGGAACTAGAAAAAGAACAGCCATAGCTGGTTTGCACAGTGGATAGAGTGTCAGCCCAAGAACTGAAGGGTTCTGGGTTCAATTCTGCTCAAGGGCACGTACCTCAGTTGCTGGTTCAATCCCTGGCCCTGGTTGGGGCTCATGGTATGGGGGGCAACCAATCAATGTGACTCTCTCTCATACTGATGTTTCTCTCTCTGTCTCTCCCTGTTCCTTCCACTCTCTCTAAAATTCAATGGAAAGATATCCTTGGGTGAGGATTAATCAAAAAAACAAAAAACAAACAAAGCCCAAAGTCAGTAGAAACAAAGAATAAAGATCAAAGTGAAAATAAACAGTACAGAGAAAAAAAAAATCCAAAAGATCAATGAAACCAAAAGCTGGTTCTTTGAAAAAATAAACAAAATTGATAAACCTTTAACTACATTTATTAAGAAAAAAAAAAGGAGGATCCACATTAATAAAACCAGAAATGAAAGAGAAGTGACAACAGACAACACAGAAATGCAAAGGATTTTAAGAAAATACTACAAATTTATATGCCAACAAATTGGACAACCTAGAAGAAATGGATAAATTCCAAGAAACATACAATCTTCCAAGGCCAAATTAAGAGGAAACAAAAAATCTGGAGAGATTACAACTAATGAAATTGAACAGTAATTTTTTTAAATTTAATAAATCTTTATTGTTCAGATTATTATAATTGTTTCTATTTTACCCCTATAGCTCCCCTCAACCCGGTTCTCATCCAACCCTCTGCTCTTACCACCCCCCCACCACTGTCCTCATCCATAGTTGTTCGATTTTTAACCAGTCTCTTCCTGTATCTCCCATAATCCTTTCCCCTGAGAAATGTCAGTCTACTCCCTTTCTCTGCCCCTGAATTATTATATTCACCAGTTTTTTCTGTTCATCAGATTTTTTGACTTTTGATTTTTAGATTCACTTTTTGATAGATATGTATTTGTTGTTCATAATTTTTATCTTTACATTTCAGCATTTCATATAATACTAGTTTGCTGGTGATGAACTCTTTACCTTTTTCTTATCTGTGAAGCTCTTTATCTGCCCTTCAATTCTGAATGATAGCTTTGCTGGGTAGAGTAATCTTGATTATAGGTTCTTGCTATTCATCACTTTGAATATTTTTTGCCACTCCCTTCTGGCCTGCATAGTTTCTGTTGAAAATCTGCTGACAGTCATATGGGTGTTCCCTTGTAGGTAACTAACTGTTTTTCTCTTGCTGCTTTTAATATTCTCTCTTTGTCTTTTGCTCTTGGCATTTTAATTATGATGTGTGTTGGTGCAGTCCTCTGGCTTCCTTTTGTTTGGGGTTCTGTGTACTTCCTGGACTTTTAAGTCTATTTCTTTCATCAGGTAGGGGAAGTTTTCAGTCATTATTTCTTCAAATAGGTTTTCAGTATCTTGCTCTCTCTCTTCTTCTGGCACCCCCATAATTTTGATGTTGGTTTGCTTGAAGTTGTCCCAGAGGCTCCTTACACTATCTTCATATTTTTGGATTCTTCTTTCTATTTGCTTTTCTGGTTGGGTGTTTTTTGCTCTTTGTATTTCAAATCTTTGACTCGATTCTTGCTATCCTCTAAACTGCTGTTAGGTCTCTGTATAATATTTTTTATTTCAATCAGTGTATGCTTAATTTCTAGTTGGTCCTTTTTCATATCCTCGAGGTATTGCTAAATTTATCAGCCTTTTCTAGAAAATTCTTGAAAGACCTTATAACCGTGATTTTGTACTCTATATCCAATCATTTGCTTTCCTCCATTTCTTTCATTTGTGATCTCTTTCTTTGTCTCCACATTTTTGGCTCTTCCCTGAGTTGATAGAGTGGCTTTGTGTGCTAGGTGTCCTATAGGACCCAGTGGCTTAGCCTCCACAGTTAGCTGAGGTGGACTCTCTTTGTGCACCCCTTTGTGGGCTGTGTGCACAGTCTTGTTGTGGTTAAGCATTGATTGTTGTTGATACCACTGGGGAGAACTGACCTCTAGACAATTCGCTGTGAGGATTAGTTGTGTCTGCATGGGGAGAACTCCTGTGTTGGAGACATCCTTATGGATGAAGACTTGCAAAAGCCTCTGTGCTCGGCTTGGATGGGGTGGAGTCTCAGGACGGAGCAGACGGTATTAGTTTCCCATCAGCCCTCCACAATAGGCTTATCACTGTTATGTCTCAGTGTCTCAGTGTCCCGTGGTAATAGCTGCAAGCACCTCTGAGAGAAAGCCGCCCTCAAGTTCTGCCCACTGCCAGACAGTCCAGTTTCTCCACGAATGAGTCTGTTTTCCCAGAGTCTCACCCGGAACTGGAATTCAGTGCAGTTGAGAGCTTTTGTCTCCTCCTGCTTGAGAAAGCCAGCTGTGTACTCAGTTGCCAGCCAGCCTTCTCTGCACATGTGCCTCAGTGTCTCTGCCTTCTGCAGTTCCTCTGCGTTTCAGTGTGCTTTTCTCTTTCTTGACAGTCCAGGTACATCCTGTATGAGTCTGGGTCCCCAGAGTCTTGCCCGAAACTGGAGTTTAGTGCAGTCAGAAGTTTTTGTCTCCCTCCCACTTGAGAAAGCCAGCTGCTCACTCAGTTGCTGGTCCTCTCCACATGCGTCTCAGTACCTCTGCCTCCTGAAGCTCCTCTGAGTCTTTTCTCTTTTCTTCTAGTTGTAGAATTTCCACTCAGCCAGCCTTCCTATGGTTTTGGATGATGTCCGTTCTGTCTTTTAGTTGTAGTTTTGAAATTGTTGTGCGAGGCAGCACTTTAGGTGTTTACCAAAGCCACTATCTTGGTTTCTCCTCTGAAGCAGAAATTAAAAAAAAAACACAATAAAAAACCAACACCAAAAACTCCTTCACAGGCTAATTTTACCAAATATTAAAAGAAGAAGGACCAAGCCTAACAGGCAGCTGGAGTGTGAAGACGGGTGGAGGCAGGTAGAGGCGGATCTCATCAAAGTGCTTTGGGACCTTTGCTGACCTGTCCCCTGGCCCAGAGTTGGTGCATACCTTGGTCCTTCCCACATGCATGCAGGCTCAACAGAAGCAGCCAAAAATAGTGGATTATCAAGTAGATTGCCAAGTGCCAGTTGTAGGCCGTGCCTCACATTGGCTTGTGCTAGAGTCCCTACCAAGAGGCCCAGAACCAGCACATCCAGTGGCCAGCTTCAGACAGCATCAGGGCAGGTTCCAATAAATTTCACAAGCAGCAGATCCAAAGAGAGATCTCAGGAGGTACCAAACCCTGCTGAGGTGAATTCTGCTTCATATGGTCAGCACCTGCATAGCAGCTCACATGCTGTGGTCGGGGTTGAGTCTCACAGTTAGCCAGAATGAGAGTTGATTCCATGCATGAATGGGTCCAAAGCAATCAAGATTCAATTATAACACAATAGCTAAGCCCAAGTGCACATCAGTAGATGAGTGGGTAAAAAAGCTGTGGTACATTCACACCATGGAATACTATGCAGCAGTAAAAAGGAAGAATTTCTTATCCTTTGAGACAGCCTGGAGGGACTAGAAAGTATCATGCTAAGTGAAATAAGCCAGTCAGAGAAAGACAAGTATCACATGATCTCACTCATATATGGAACTTAACAAAATAAACTGATGAACAAAATAGATCCAGGGACATAGAAGCATGGAATAGACTGTTGAATATCAGAGGGAAGGTTGAATATCAGAGGGGTGGGTGGGTAGGTAGGAAGAGATTAACCAAATAACATGTATGCATATATGCATAACCCATGGACACAAATAATAGTATGGTGAAGGCTTGGGGTGGGGGAACAGGTGTGAGCTAGAAGGGGTCAATGGGGGAAAAAGGGGACATCTATAATACTTTCAACCATAAAGATAACTTTTAAAAAGAAGCTGTCTTTTTAAGGGGACACATAAACCACATAAGGGACAATTCTGGAAAACCTAGCTCAGGTGATCAAGAAAACTACCACTGAATTGCACAGAACAATTAATACATGAAGCCACCCCACGAAGACTGGAAGTCATAGCCAGTCTATCTAATACATAGAAACAAATACAAAGAGGCAGCCAAAATGGGAAAACAACAACAACAAAAAAAACAGACCCAAATGAAGAATAGAAGAGATCTTTAGAAAAAGAGCTGAATTAAATAGAGGGAAACAATTTATCAGAAATATAATTCTAAATAATGGTTATAAGGATGTTCAACAGCATGACAAAGGATATAGAAACCATAAAAATGGACCAATCAGAAATTAAGAATATAATATCGGAAATGAAGAATACACTGGAAGAAATAAATAAATAGGTGAGAGCAGTGGTTGGCAAACTGCAGCTCTCGAGCCACATGCGGCTCTTTGGCCCCTTGAGTGTGGTTCTTCCACAAAATACCATGGCCTGGCGAGTCTATTTTGAAGAAGTGGCGTTAGAAGAAGTTTAAGTTTAAAAAAATTGGCTCTCAAAAGAAATTTCAATCATTATACTATTGATATTTGGCTCTGTTGACTAATAAGTTTGCCGACCACTGGGTTAGAGGAAGCAGAGAACTGAGTCAGTGATTTGGAAGACAATGCAGGAAAAAAACAACCAGAGCAGCAAAAGGAATTAAAAAAAAATAGTTTAAGGGACTTTTGGGACAACATGAAGTGTAACACATCAGCAACATGGGGTATAGAAGGAAAATACAGAGAGCAAGGGATCAAAAACCTACTTGAAGAAATAGATATCTATCAGCAATTTAATCTAAAAGTCAAAGTAAATAAGGAATCTAATGAACAAAATGAGCTGATGAATAAAATAAAACAAGAGGCATGGAAACATGAAACAGCTTGATGAATCTCAGAGGGAAGGGGGAGAGAGGTAGGAAGAGATTAACCCAAGATCTTACATGTATATTAGAGGCCCAGTGCATGAAATTTGTTCACAGGTGCAGTTCCTAGGCCTGGCCATTGATTGAAGTGCGAGTGTCTGGTGTGGAAGGGCAGGTCCCAGCTGACCTCTGGGACCTGGGCAGCACCTGGGTCCCTGGGCCTCTGTGCTTGAATCATGGCGCCTGAGTCCCCACACAGAGATGCAGAGTGTGGCCAGATGCTGCAGGCCGGGATGCAGTGTGGGCCTCTGGGCCACCCAGCAGCGTCATACAGAAGCCAGGCGGGCAGTGCATTCTCTACATGGGCAGTGCACTCTCTCTATCCTCTGTGGTCCCTATGGCTGCGGCCTGGCTCACCTGGAGACCCTTGGTGTCTGGGAAAGGAAAAGCTGGGAAGGTAGCAGAGGGAATGAAAGCAAGCTTGGCAGACACCCTGCATTCTCACTGCACTGCCATCTCCATCACCCCTAACCCCAGGTAGCCCATGAGAAGTCACAGCATGTCCCTGATGCTCGCCATGTTCTGCACCACCCCCTGGTGGTCAGTGTACATCACAGCAAGCAGTTGAACTCAGTCAAACTCCAGGTTGAACAACTGCCCGAGGGGACAATTTGCATATTAGGCTTTTATTATATAGGATTGCATTACCTACAGACACAGATAATAGGGTGGTGAAAGCCTGGGCAGTGTGGGAACTGGATGGAAGAAGGCAATTGGGGGAAAAAGGAGACATCTGTAATACTCTCAATAATAAAGTGTTTTTTTGGTTGTTGTTGTTGTTTTTAATATATATTTTTTATTGATTTTTTACCTTTAGAGGAAGGGAGAGGCATAAGAGAGTTAGAAACATCAATGAGAGAAAAAACATCGATCAGCTGCCTCATGCAGGGGCAACCAAGGTACATGCCCCTGACAGGAATCAAATCTGGGACCTCTCAGTCCACAGGCCGACGCTCTATCCATTGAGCCAAACCGGCTTTGGCTAAAGTGTGTGTTTTCTTTTTTAAAGAACTAAAACAATAATTCTCAACTCTTGAATATCTAGGATTTACCTGGGAACATGCTTCTTTAATCAAAGACTCGAAAGTTTTAAAACTCCTTGAACAAAATAGTATAAATTCCTTTAAAAATCTTTACGAAGCTCAGCAGGCATGGCTTAGTGGTTGAGCATCTATCTATGAACCAGGATATCATGGTTCAATTCCTAGTCAGGGCATATGCCCGGGTTTCAGGCTCAATCTGCAGTGTGGAGCATGCAGGAAGCAGCCAATCGATCATTCTTTCTCATCATTAGTGTTTCTAGCTGTCTCTCCCTCTCTGAAATCAATAAAAATATATTTTAAAAAATAAAGCAAATGAAAATGGTTTAAATACTTTAATCAAAAGTCAGGATAGATGACGGGATAAGAAAATAAAACACATATATATGCTGTCTCTGAGAGATTCATCTCAGACTAAAGGTAAAGGGATAAAAAAAATGTTTTATGCAAATGGAAAGAGGAAGAAGGCTGGAATAGCAATACTTGTACCTGACAAAATAGCCTTGAAAGCAAAAGCTATACTAAGAGACAAAGAAGGACACTGCATAATGATAAAGGGAACAATCCAACTAAAGAATGTAACCCTGTTAAACATAGATGCACCCAGCATAGGAGAACCTCAACATATGTATAAAGCAAATCTTGATGCACATAAAGGGAGAGATTGACAATGATCCAGTCATAGTAGAAGATTTTAATACTCCATTGACACTTAATAGATCTTCCAAAAAGAAAATCAAGAAAGAACAGCAGCTTAGATTAGATAGATTTAATTGATAGCTTCAGAGCATTTCATTCCAAAGCAGCAGAATATACATTCTTTAAAAGTGTAAATAGAATATTTTCTTATTAAAAATATATTTTTATTAATTTCAGAGAGGGAGCGGGAGAGAGAGATAGAAATATCAATGATGAGAGAGAATCATTGATCGGCTGCCTTTTGCACACTCGCCATAGGGGATCAAGCTGGCAACCTCGGCATGTGTCCTTGACCAGAATCAAATCTGGGACCCTTCAGTCTGAAGGCAAATGCTCTATCCACTGACCCAAACCAGCTAGGGCCAAATGGAACATTTTCTAGGATAGACCCATGTTAGGACATAAAACAAGCCTCAATATATTAAAAACGACTGAAACCATATCAAGTATCTTCTCTGACCATAATGTTATAAAACGTGAAATCAATCACAAGAAAGAAACTGAAAAACACATAGATGTGGAGGCTAAATAATGTTATTAAACAATGAATGGCTTAACAATAAGATCAAGGAAAAAATCAAAACATACCTTGAAACAAATGATAATGAAGTCACAACAAGCCAAAATCTATGGGACACAGTAAAAGAGATCCTAAGAGGGAAATTTATATCATTACAGACCTATTTTTAGAAATAAGAAAAAACTCAAATAACAATCTAACTTTATGCTTAAAAGAACTTGAAAGAGAACAACAAATAGCTCTTGCCAGTATTTAAAGCGTTGGTTCCCTCATTGAAGGGTCGTGAGTTCAGTTCCCATCAAGAGCATATACCTGGGTTGCAGGTTCAATCCCCAGCCCTGGTCAAAATAAATGTGGGAGGGCAATAAATTGATGTGTCTCTAAGACACATCGATGTTTCTCTCTCTCCCCCACCCCTCTACATTCTCTCTAAAAATCAGTGGAAAAAATACCCTTGGGTGAGGATTAACAAGCAAAACAAAACAAATTTAAAAAGGACAGCAAACAAACCCCAAAGTGAGTATAAGAAAATAAATAAAACATCAGATAAAATAGAGTCTAAAAAAACAATATAAGCCCTGGCAGGTGAGGCTCAGTGATTAGAGCATCAGCCTGTGCACTGAAGGATCATGGGTTTTATTCCTGGTCAAGGGCATATATTTGGGTTGCAGGTTTGATTCCCAGCCCTGGTGCATGGGTGGGATGGGTAGGGGAGGCAACCAGTTGATATGTCTCTCACATTATTGATGTTTTTCTCCCTCCCTCCCTCCTTCCCTCTCTTTCCCCCATTTTTTTCTCTTCCTCCCTTCCATTTTCTCTAAAAATCAAGGGAAAAATATCCTTGGGTATTAACAACAGAAAAATATTGCAAAAGATCAATGAAACCAAGAGCTGGTTCTTTGAAAAGATAAAAAGATTGACAAACCTTTATCAGATTCATCAAGAAAAAAGAGAAGGCCCAAATAAGTAATATCAGAAGTGAAAGATAACTAACAACTGACTCCACAGAATTACAAGGAATTGTAAGAAGTATTACAAATAACTATATGCCAAAAAATTTGGACAATTTGTATAAAATGGATAAATTTCTAGGAACATACAATCTTCTAAAACTAAGTCATAAAGATTCAGAAAATCTGAATAGACAAATTAAAATGAATGAAATTGAAGCAGTAATAAAAAAAACTCCTTCACATGTGAATTTTGCCAAACATTCAAAGAACTAACACCTATTCTTTTTGTTGTTTTTAATATGTTTTTTAAAATTTATTTCAGAGAAGAAGGGAGAAGGAGAGAGAGACTGAAACATCAATGATGAGAGAGAACCATTGATTGGCTACCTCCTGCACACCTTCAACTGTGGATTGAGCATGTGCTCTTATCAGAAATCAAACCATGACCTCCTGATCCATAGGCTGATGCTCAACCGCTGAGCTACACTGGCTGGGCTAATATGTTTTTTATTGATTTCTTAGAAAGAGAGAGTGGAAGAGAGAGGGAGAGAGTGATAGAAACTTCTTGAGAAACATCAATCAGCTGCCTCCTGCATGTCCCCTACTGGAGATCAAGCAGACAACCCAGGCATGTGCTCTGGCAGAAAATGAACTGGGACTGCCTGGTGCACTCAACAGACTGAGTCACACTAGCCAGGCACACCTATCCTTCTTAAACTTGAATTCCAAAAAGTTCAAGGAGGGAAGACTCCCAAAGTAATTTTATAAGACCATCATTATCCTAATTTAAAAATCAGATAAAAACTCTAACGAAAATTATAGATCAAGATCCCTGATGACAATAGGTGCTAAAATCCTCAATAAAATATTAGCATACCAGTTCAGCAATACATTAAAAAGATCAGACAGCATGATCAAGTGGAATTTATTTTAGGGATTCAAGGTTTATACAATATCCAAAAATCAATAAATATGATACACCACATGAATAAAAAGGATTAAAAAATGTATCATATCAATAGATACAGAAAAAGCATTTGACAAAATGCAGCACTCAATTTTTTGAAATATTAAATTATTTTTTTAATCCTCACCTGCGGATATTTTCCCATTGATTTTTAAATAGAGTGGAAGAGAGAAGAAAGACAGAGAAAGAAATATTGATGTGAGAGAAAAACATCAATTGATTGCCTCTTGCATGAGCCCTGACTAGGGCCCAGGCCAGGGAGGAGCCTGCAACCATGGTACATGCCCTTGACTGGAATCAAAACAGGACCCTTTGGTCTGTAGGCCAACGTGCTGTCCACTGAGAAAACTGGCTAGAGTGCATCCATTTTTTAATTAAAAACTCCAAGCATAGTGAGAATTGAGAAAACATACCTGAACATATATGATAAATACACAGCAAACATCATGCTCAAGGATGAAATGTTAAAAGATCAGGAACCAGAAGGGATGTCTACTGTCACATTTATTCAACATAGTATTGGAAGTCCTAACCACAGCAATCAGACAAGAAAAAGAAATAAAAAACATCCAAATTGAAAAAAGAGTAATAAAAGTTGTCATTATTTGCATATGAAATGGTACTATATAGAGAGAACCCCAAATATTCCACCAAAAAACTATTACAACTGATAAAATGAATGTAGTACAGTAGCACAGTTCAGAACTTCTATTCAGAAGTTGGTTGTCTTTTGGCCCAGTCAACGTGGCTCAATGGTTGAGCATTGACCCATGAGCCAGGAGGTCATGGTTCGATTCCTGGTCAGGGTACCTGCCTGGGTTATAGACTCGATCCCCAGTAGGGTGCATGCAAGAGGCAGCTAATAGATGATTCTCATCTGCTCCTTTCATCTCTCTGAAATTATTTAAAAAAGAAAAAAATTGGTTGCCTTTTTATACAACAAAAATGAACTATCAGAAAAAGAAATTAAGAAAACAATCCCATTTATAATTGCATTAAAAACAATCCCATTTATAAAAGTCAAGGAATGAATTTAACCAAGGAGATGAAAGACTTGTACTCAGCAAATTATAAGACATTAAAGAAAGGAATTGGAGAAGATACAAATAAATGGAAGCATGTATCATGTTCATTAATAGAAAAAATTGACATCATTAAACTGTCCATAGTACTCAAAGCAATCTAAATATTCAGTGCAGTCCCTATCAAAATACCTATGGTATTTGTCACAGAACTAGAATAAATAATCCAAAAATTTGTATGGAACCACAAAAGACCCTAAATAGCCAAAGCAATTTTGGGAAAGAAGAATAAAGTGGAAGTATCAAGCTACCTGATACCAAACTATACTACAAGGCCATAGTAATAAAAACTGCATGCTACTGGCATAAAAAACAGGCACATAGATCAATGGAATAGAATAGATAGCCCAGAAATAAACTCATGTCTATATGATCAATAAATCTATAACAAAGGAGGTAAGAATATACAGTGGGGTAGATAGTTTCTTCAATAAATGGAATTGGGAACACTGGACAGATACATGCAAAATAATCAAACTAGATCCTTTCTTATACCATATCCTATCTAATAAAAGAGAAACATGCAAGTTGACCACACCTCCTCTCTGCCCACCAGCCAATTAGGAGCAAGTATGCAAATTAACCCAACAAACATGGTGGTGGCCACAGAGCTACAGAGAGTAGGATACTTGGATTGCCCCCAGTGATGGAGGAAGCCAAGCTTTCAGCCCACCTGCCCTGGCTTCTGCTCAAGGCTACAAAGTTTCAATTATAGAAGATAAATAAATCCCAGATACCAAGGCCTCCGCTTGGGTCATGGAGGGTGAGGAGAAGGCGTATTCTGCCTGCAAACCACCACAGACCCCTCGCCCAGGCAGCCTCATGCTCCAAGGGAATCCCCACCCTGATCTGGGATACCCTTCAGGGCAAACCAGCCAGCCCCCACCCGTGCACCAGGCCTCGATCCGTTCTAATAAAAGTAATATGCAAATTGACCATCATTCCAACACACAAGATGGCTGCCCCATGTGGTCAAAGGTGGCTGCCCCCATGTGGACACAGGATGGCCACCACAGAATGACCAGCAGGGGAGGGCAATTGAGAGGGACCAAGCCTGCAAGGGAGGGCAGTTGTGGGTGATCAGACCATGAGGGAAGAGCAGTTGAGGGGGCGGGACCAGGCCTGCAAGGGAGGGCAGTTGGGGTGGTCAAGCCTGCAGGGGAGGGCAGTTAGGGGTGACCAGGGTGACAGAGAAGGAAAGTTGGGAGCGACTGGGCCTGCAGGGAAGGACAGTTGGGAGGGACCCAGGCCTATAGGGTAGAGCAGTTGGGGGTGACCAGGCCAGCAGGGGAGGGCAATTAGGGGTGATTAAGCCTTCAGGTGAGGGCAGTTAGGGGTGACCAAGCTGGCAGGGGAGGGCAGTTAGGGGCAATCAGGTTGGCAGGGGAGTGTTTAGGGGGTGATCAGGCTGGCAGGCAGAAGCAATTAGGGGCAATCAGGAAGGCAGGCAGGTTAGTGGTTGGAAGTCAGCAGTTGTAGATTGTGAGAGGACAGTCAGACATCCTTCGAGGGGGTCCCAGATTGGAGAGGGTGCAGGCTGGGCTGAGGGACATCCCCCCCCCCCACCCTCCGCTGCCGTGCATGAATTTCATGCACTGAGACTCTAGTACAAGAATAAACTCTAAATGGACTAAAGACTTAAATTAAATGTAAGACCCAAAACCATAAAATTTCTAGGAGGAAACAGGTAGTAAACTCTTTTATATCACTCTTATTACTATTTTTTGATGTCTCCTCAAGCAAGGGAAACAAAAAATTAACAAATGGAACTATATTAAACTAAAAAGTTATTCACATCAAGAAAACCATCAACAAAACAAAAAGACAACTTACTTAATTGGAGAACATACTTGCAATGATACATCAGGTAAGGGGTTAATACCCAAAATATATAAAGAACTTATACAACTTAACACCAAAAAAATAAAAAATCCCATTGGAAAATGGGCAGAGGACCTGAATAAACATTTCTCCAAAAAGGACATATAATACAGATGGTCAATAGACATTTGAAAAGATTCTTAAGGTCACTAATCATCAGAGAAATGCAAATGAAAATCACAATGAGGTATCACCTTATACCTATCATGATGGCCATAATCAGCAAATCAGCAAACAAGTATTGGCAAGGATGTGAAGAAAAAGGAACCCTCGTACACTGTTGGTGGCATTACAAATTGAAGCTGCCACTATGGAAAACAGTATGCAGTTACACCCGAAATTAAAAAATAGAACTACCATATACCTAGCAATTCCACTTCTGGGTGTTTATCTGAAGAAAACCAAAACACTAATTTGAAAACATATATGAACTACTGTGTTCATTGCAGCATCATTCACAATAGCTAAGATATGGAAACAGCCAAGACCGGTTTGGCTCAGTGGATAGAGTGTCGGCCTGTGGACTGAGGGGTCCCGGGTTCGATTCCGGTCAGGGGCATGTATCTTGGTTGCGGGCACATCTCCAGTGGGGGGCGTGCAGGAGGCGGCTGATCGATGTTTCTCTCTCATCGATGTTTCTGACTTTCTATCCCTCTCCCTTCCTCTCTATAAAAAATCAATAAAATATGTTTTAAAAACAGATATTGAAACAACCTAAGTGTCCACTAATAGGTGATAGGACAAAGAAGAGGTGGTATACAGACACAATGGAATGTTACTCGGCCATAAAAAAGAATGAAATCTTACCATTTAGGACAACATGGGTGAATCTAGAGGATATTATGGTAAGTCAAATAAATACGACTGAGAAAGACAAATGCCATATGGTTTCACTTATTGTGGAGTCTAGAAAACAAAATAAATGAACAAACAAAACAGAAACAAATTCATAGATATAGAGAACAAGCAGATGGTTGCCAGATGGGAGGGGATTGGGGGCTACATGAAAATGGTGATAGGATTAAGAAATGCAAATTGGCAGTTACAGAACAGTCACAGAGATATAAAGTACATAGGGAATATAGTCAATGCTATTGAAATAACTATGTATGTTGTCAGTGGTACTAGACTTACCAGGGGGTCACTTCCTAAGTTATATAAATGCCTAACCACTATGTTGAGATTAATATAATATTGAATGTCAGTTGTAATTGAAAAAAATAAAAAAGAATAAGATAAATTCCCTTCAAAAACAAACAAACAATAAAAAACCTTCCCCCCAAATAACAGTGAAGGAGATTGGCTGTACTATGAGCAGTATTGGGGTCATGGTGAGATGTAGCTTTCATTTGAAACACTTGAAGGCCCTGGTTGATTTGCTAGCCAAAGTATGTCAGTATTTGTGAGTATGCATGCATGTAGAGAAAGAGAAAGTAGGAGAGTGTCTTGTGAGTGTGCATACTATGGGTGCCTATGCTGCCAATTCATTTTATGCCTCCAGGCCCACAGCTGGATGCCTGCTGACTCTGGCCTTCCCTGGTCCCAAAGGAATGTGCTTTTGTGTAATTATGTCACCCTCTAGTGGTTACTTCCCTATGAGTCCTTTATTCCTGAAACAACCCAACGTTGGTGTCAGTACCTTTCTTCAAAAGGAGATTCTGTGAGCAGAAGCTCAGGGAGATGCTGGTATGGAGGGGCAGTGCTGGGGAAAGAGTCTGGCCAAAGGCAGGGTGGAAGTGCCAGGTTCTGAAGAGTGAAGAAAGTGCTACCACAAACAATCATTAGCCTACTCCTGGCCAGAGAAGAAGAGGCAGCAGAAAAGGCAGAACGTTTGGAAAGAGGGGAGGAAGGAAGATGTTTCAAGTGAGGCTCCTGCGTATCAGTCTTTATCAAGTGCCATCATATGCTGTGGAACAGGACAGTGAGCACATGGGAGCTCTTTCCAGAGTTTCATATTGAAAGCTGAAATTGGAGTAGAGAAGGAACTTATAACTGGTTTCAAAAGGCTGACTGAATTCTGAACTTTCAGGACCCCGAGTGGAAAGCTAACTTGACTGCTTCTCCAAGGCCGGAGGCGGTGTTCCCTCTGCCAGTAAAGGGCATTTTTAGGGGAATCCTCAGAGGTTTATCATATCCTGATAAACATTCAAAAGGTAAGGAGGGGATCGAGATCAATCTTACTGAGACATGGTTTATAACTCCACATCAGGCCTGGGACCCTGTTGCCTAATAAGCCTTGCTGGATCACTCTCTTTGTGAAAAGGTGCTGGCGCTGAACCAGACTCTGCGGCAAGTCCCTCTTGGATGAACTGAGCATTTACATTTCTTACATAACGGCAGGCCCAGGGGAGGGTCAGGGACCGGCTCTGTGGGCAGAGTTCACCACCAGGTCCCCTTTTCTGCCAAGAGGACAGGGTTAATGGTTTTAGAAAAATTCGGCCAGAATCTCAAGGGGGTAAAACAGCAAAGTCTCATCCTTGTTAGCGTTAACTCTTCACACCCCAGAAAAGATGGTTATGAATAAAATCCACTTCTACAGGTCATGATGCTGCTACTTCCCTAAATACCCACTATCCCAGAGATAGCAATAGCACACACCCAGCCCAGCTTTTCTCCCCAGTGGAGGGACATGCAAACAGTATGAAAACCTTGTTCATGTTTTTTCTAAAGTTGGAACAACTTGCCTCAATCTGGAGATGTAGCATTTTGTGATTGTTGTTTACTTTTTCTGTTAAAGCTTCAGTTACTGTTTAAGGCCAAAAAGTTCAAATAACATAAGTAATCAATGCCTGGAGTTGTAGCTATCAAGAATCCTTGATTTCACTGGTTACAGAACTTAAACTGGAGTTTTCAACATTTTGGCATAACTTAGTAATTAGGTGATACCTTCTCTTTAGTGTTTTGAGAGATTGGTGTAGACATTTAATGATAACGCTGTTGTGTGTGTGTGTGTGTTTTGCAAATAAAGAAAAGGCATAGAATAAAGAAGTGACTTTATCAGGGTCATGGCAACCATGGAGCTGGAGTGCATCTTTCCTGTGACCTGCAGAGCATCTTTGAATGCCCTCCTTCAGGATTGCCATTGAACTTGATACTCTAAAAAAACTCAGGTGCAATTGGAAAGGTAATCAGACAGTGGCAGAAATTTGATCACTTTTTGCTACTGAGTGATTAGTAATTAATATAATTGCATTAAAAGAGGAGAAGTAGGCATTTTAAATAGTGTGATTAAGTGTCGCCCAGGCATGTTAGTGACTGTGAATATGCTATGGGAAAACACCATCTTTGGGATCCATTGCAAAATGAGATCTTAGTTCTCTATTTTCCTGATTTTATATCTCTAAATTTAAAAAGGGTGGCAGACTTTGGAAAATAAGATATAAGCTAAGAAATTATCATAGCTGGTAGAAGCTGCATTGTGATTTCATCAGAAGCCTGCCTTAGTTGGTAACATTTTGCTATAGAAAGGGTGCATTTGCTTCCTGATGCTATACTTAATATCCTGACCTCATACTGTGCAATGTAAACGTGGTATTTATTAAAACACCCTGTAAGATGTCAGAAACCGATAGAAAGTTGTGATTACTACATGAATCAATATGCTAATACTTCTCTGTGTTGGGTAGTACAAGATAGGAAGTGCTTAAAATTGAGCATTTCTTAATCCTTGACCAATGAAAATAATTACATGGTTAACATTAGCATCTTAAATTATATATGGCTTTGGGAGAGAGCTATTTGTTCAGTTCCATTGCATGGATCATGTTCCAAACAGGGGGGATGGTGGAGGAGAAGTTGTTTTTCTTTTTTCTTTTTTTTAAAAAAGTGTTTTTATGGATTTTAGAGAGAGGAGAATGGAGAGGAAGAGAGAGAGAGAGAAACATCAATGTAAGAAACATCAATTGGAAACATCAATGTAAGAAACATCAATTGGAGCCCTCAATCCAGGCATGTGCCCTGACCAGGAATCCAACCATGATCTTTTGGTGCATGAGAAGATGCTCAACCAGCTGAGTCACACTGGCCAGGGCTGTTTGTTTTTTCTTTTCTTTTTTTAAATCTTTATTGTTGAAAATATTACACATGTCCCCTCTTTTCACCCATTGATCTGTTTTTCTTTAAAACAATGATTTTCAACCTTTTTCATCACTTGGCACACATAAAATAATTATTAAACTTCTGTAGCACACCAAAAATTATACTTTTTGCCGATCTGCTAAAAAAAAAAATAAGTATAACTTAGATTCACTTACACCAGATAGCTACTGTTATGGTTGCTACTGTTGTCATTTTTTTTTTACTTTCTTTTTTTTTTTAATTAAATCTTTATTAATCAGATTATTACATTTGTTTCTCTTTTTTCCCTTTCATAGCACCCCTCCACCCAGCTCCCACCCCTCCCTCTGCCCTTAA